>PVJA010023528.1:0-32918 GCA_004027025.1 Myocastor coypus | reverse complement strand
GATCTCAGTTGCTCTATCAGTTTCTGC
This sequence comes from Myocastor coypus, assembly GCA_004027025.1. Lineage (NCBI taxonomy): Eukaryota > Metazoa > Chordata > Mammalia > Rodentia > Myocastoridae > Myocastor > Myocastor coypus. The sequence goes on along the minus strand of PVJA010023528.1, from coordinate 32,891 downwards.
ACTTGTGTGTCTGCCTCAGATGCTACCAATTCAGAGGTTTCATCTGTATAATTCTCATTTTCTTCCATGATAGTGTCTTCTGTATTTGGTTTGGGTGGGCACGGGTCCTGAGATTGCCTCCTACTCCTTGTTGTTATCATTTTGTATGGAAGCGACCTCTGCACTTTGGTGGCGTTATGCTGTGTCCATGGGCTTTTGGTCTGGAGACTCCAAGGTGGTTCTTCTACAGAGGTTCCTGACTCTTGTGTTGGGGCTCTGGCTGCTAGCTTTTGTGAATCCTGGGGGATGTGGTCTGTAGGTGGAGGTGGAGCTTTGGGATTGAGTAGTCTTGGTAGGCTCGTGGACCAGATCGATTACCAAACGGGCTATTTGATGGGTTCGGTGCTGGAGCTTGGGCTGGAGGGGTTCAAAAAAAAATAAATAAAGGGGGCGGGGCGGGGAAAGGGAAGGCAGGCCAAGGATCCTGACCCAGCAGGCGCGTGGGCCCAGCTCCCACCGGTGCGGTTTGGGTCTGGGCTGGAACAGGAAGTTAGTCTCAGGGACGCAGAGGCGGGGCAGAGGGGCGCAAGGAGCTCACCCGTGGCGGGTGCGCAGGCTCAGCTCCCAGCAGTGCGGTTTGGGTCTGCTTGGCTTTGTGTTTTGCTATTGTTGTTTGTTGCTGAGAATTGAACTCAGGACACTGCACTTAGCAGGCAGGTACTATGCTGCTGAGCTGCATCCCTGACTCCAGAATCCTAGTTTTATTTGTAGCACCAATTTGCATTTTTGCCAGCTTTATTTCAGGCTAGCAACAGCTATGTGACACTGTTGTGGCTTATCTATTGGGAGATTTTTAGGAACATGCATTTTTGCTAGATAGCCACCGTTCCCTTTTCTTTGATGTGTGCTGCGTTCCATCTTGGATGATGCTGTTAGAGATGGAGCAGGTCTCTTGCACGTATGAGACAACTGTGCTAGCAAGGGTAGCATCAAAGGTGCAAAGGAGCCTGAAGGCCTAAGGGCTTTGGAAAGTTGCTGCACCAGTCTAACCCCGCTTCAGGCTTCTCGTGTGGAAATCATTAGTGGTTTACGTCACTGTAAATAGCTTTCTGTTCCTCGTAGAGTAAGGCAGTTCCCAACTGATAAGGCCTTCAAAGACACTCACATAGCTCATCTCCTTCAAAAAGCCTAATCTCTTAATGAATATCGCTCTTTCCTATGGAGGACTGCCTTGGGGACTCTCCTTGAAGGAGAACAGTTGTTTCCATGTTGGCTTAACCTGACCCTGTCTCCATGTATTGATGTGTGCAGAGCTGGCCAGGACGTTTCCTTATCCCTTCAGGTGCCTCTAAACAGTGCATATCTGTTCACCCAAGGTGCTGATGGTAGTCTTTGAAGACAACCAATGTGTTTCCCTCAAAACCCCCCTCCCACTCCATTGTTTCCTTGTGTGGGCCAGGATGAGGTAGGATAAAGAGCCTGTGCTCTTGGGCTGTCACTGGGAAGGAAGCTATGACTTCCTGGGCCTTAAGGATTGCATATAAGGGCTGAAGCACTGACCCCTACACATGTATCATGCAGATCACTCTTTCTGCATATAGCAGGGTGAATGCAGGCCTCCTGCTTAGCTTGGCTCACAGCACTCACCTGCTTCCTGCCATTTTCACAGTCACTCATTTTCAAGCCACTCCTTTCTTCACAAATTAATAAAACCTGGGCTTGGCCATAGATCAAGGCCTTTGTTCCAGAGAGCCAACATCATGGCTGGACTTAGGACCCTCGGCTCCCCATACCTATAAATGTGCTAGTGTCTTTATTCTTGCCATGGGTTGCACTGAAAGGGGTGGATTGAAATTAACTCACAAGAATTCCTGTAATTTTTCCATGGGATTACAAGTATAAACCTACTGGACTGTGACAAGGACTGGGAAGGTCGCCCTATATGCTCTTCCTTGATTACCCTCACTTGGGATATGCTATATAATTTCTCCTTTCTTTCTTTCTTTCTTTCTTTCTTTCTTTCTTTCTTTCTTTCTTTCTTTCTTTCTTTCTTTCTTTCTTTCTTTCCTCCTCCTCCTCGTCCTTGTCCTCCTCCTCATCATCGTCCTCGTCCTCGTCCTCCTCCTCCTCGTTGTTGTTGTTGTTGTTGTTGTTGTTGTTGTTGTTCTTCTTCTTCTTCTTCTTCTTCGTCTTCTTCTTCTTCTTCTTCTCCTTCTCCTCGTTGCTGTTGTTCTTCTTCTCCTTCTCCTTCTCCTTCTCCTCCTCCTTCTTCTTCTTCTCCTTCTCGTTGTTGTTGTTGCTGTTCTTCTTCTTCCTCTCTCTGTCTCTGTCTCTGTCTCTGTCTCTGTCTCTGTCTCTGTCTCTCTCTGGGTTTTTTTTTTTTGTGTGTGTGTGTGTAGGATCTCACCACACAGCCCAGACTCGTAGTGATCCTCCTGATTTCTGTCTCTCTAGTGCTGGTATTACAGGCGTATGTCACCATGCTCAGACTCCATCACTGGCTCAGTGTGTGTTATGATTTGTGTCTAGTTGTCTCCCCAAAGCCTCATGCAGTCATGGGGTGGAGATTTCTACAGTTTGAGACTAACTCATGACCCACTGGGATTATATGTTTTAGTATTGCTGGGATTATGGGTCTTAGTAGTGTTGGGATTCTTGGTATGAAGTGAAGCGAATATCCTGAGGCAGAGAGTCTGAATGTAATATAAGAGAGACAGAGAAGCAGACCCTCTCTCTGTTGCTCTCTTTTGCCCTGGTTGGTAAGTTGTCTCTGTTACTGTTGTTGCTGTTCTGCCACCATGAACTGCTGCTCTCTGCCATGTGCCAGTCTGCCTTGGAGCAAGCCAAATATGGACTGAAACATCCAATAACTGTGAGCTAAATAAACCCTTCCTTCCTTCATTTTGTGTTTTAAGTATTTGTTCCAGCAATGAGAGAAGAGTAACTAAGACAGCATGCCTGAAGGTGGGGCCAGGGCGACATGCAGTGCCAGGGATTGAACCCTGTTCCCTACACTTACCTATGCAAGCACTTTAGTCCACTGAGCTATCCAGTCAGCCATATGCTGTATAAATTCTGATCTTCCTATAATACATTACCAATCTTAGAAACAGAGATCATAGGGGAGAAAGGATCAGTTGTACTTAGAGATTTGTAGGCATTAATAAGTACTGGCAGCCTGGTGCCCATAGGAATCAGTGGGGGAGAAAGAATAGCTGTCCACTTTCCCTGTTCAAGCAGCTACAGTGGCATTAACCTTGGGGATAATTCCCCATAGAAGAGTGGACAAGATGCCACCAATTTAGTGGCTTAGAGCAACAGCAGTTTAGATTCGAAAATCTAAAATAGGTCAGCAGGAGTCAAAAATCTAAAATGGGTCAGCATAGAGATTCTTAGGAAAACTCATTTTCTTACTTTTCCTCATTTCTAGAGACTGCCCACGTTCTTTGGTTTGTTACCCCGGGCTACAACAATCTCTTTTTCTTTTGTCACTCTTTCTGACTCTGAGTCTTTTAGTATTCTCTAATAATCTTCTGATCTGCATGCTATTCTTTTAATATTCTTGTGATTGCTGTGAGTCACCTGAATAATCTTGGGCAATCTTTCCATCTCAAGTTCCTCAATTTAATTGTATTTACAAAGCCACTTTTGCATGAAAAGTTACATATTCATGGATTTTAGGGACTATGAAGTGGATATCTTCAGGGAACTCTTATTTTTCTTGCCAGATATATCCTATACCAAAGATAGTGAACTTTTGAGCTTTCAATGAAAGCAGCCCACTGCATCGTATATGCCATGTGTTCTCTACTCTAATGTATCTCTAACAGATTTTTATCTACAAATGTATTTGATTTAGCTCATTATTTTATATAATCCCAATTTTGGGGTGTATAACTGTTATAGTTTGTGGATAAGTGTCCCCCCCAAAGCCTCATGCAGTCATGGGGTGAATTCTGGAGTTTGTGGTTGATTATTGTGGGTGTGGGTGCTGACCTGCCCTGGGGCAGCCAATTTGCATTTCAGTGCAAGGAAGGAAGAGAAGTTAGCTGCTTGAGCTGCTGCTACTCCTCCCCTTGCTCATGCTCTTGTTTTTAGCTGCTGTCATGGAAGGTTGATTTCTGCCATGAGCCACCCTGCCTTGGAGCCAGCTGAGTATGGACTGGAGGTTCAGGAAATAAACCTGTCCTTCCTTCATTTTGAGTGTTGGGTATTTGTTCCAGCAATGAGAGAAGAGTAACTAAAACAGAAGTTGGTACCTCAGGAGTGGAGCCATTGTTGTCACTGAATCTGACCAGGTGGATTATAAGTTTTTGGGAATGGCTTATGGGAAGAAATAGGAAAGGTTTGGAGACATTTCCTACTTTCAAAGAGCTGGAATAGCTTTGGCTTTTCTGTAGTGGAGATTCTGGTCAGAGCTCAGGAGACCAGAAGGCTGATAGAAAGCTGGCCTGTAAAGACCAGGGTGGGGAGGTTTCTGCTCCAGAGAAGAATTGCACTGGTTGCTGGAATTTGGATCATTTGTGTTTTGACTAGGCAGAAATGTTGTCTGCATTTTGCTTGTGTCCAGAGACTTTGCCTGAGAGTGAGTTTAAGCATAGTGGGCTGATTAATCTTTCTAAATATATTTAAAAGCAGCCAAATACTGGGGCAGTGGCATGGCTGTTACTGAGGACTTTTAGCCAGATTTATGTTGAGAATCAAGGGCAAGGAGCCCAGTAGCAGGATTTAACAAGTTGTGAGGTTGGCCAGAAAGGAAGCGCCAGTAAAGCTGTGGACTGCAAAGATAAAGCTGAGAGGATCTCCATTGCTAAGAAGGAAGAGAGAATAGAAAAAGATGGCCTGAGGGCATCACAGAGGTGCAGGTCTCCACCCTTTACAGTCTCAGAATTACAGTGGTCAAGGACTTTGCCTTGAGGGGAAAGCTGCTGAGCCCCTTGTTCCAGAATGGCAGCAGCCACACCAGCTTCCAGTATGGCTCTTGGATGGAGAATTTATTTCTCAGAATCAGGGTCAGAGTGCTCAGCAATCCATGCACTCAACCCCTACAGCCAAGAGTGAAGAAAAGCCTGGCTACTCTTCCAGCTGGCAGCAGATCTTGGCATCATCCACGTGGCAGTGGTTTTAGGTGTGTTGAGAATGCAGTAGTTCTTAGGTTAAAAAGGCTTCCACCTAGATTTCACAAGAAGGCCTGGGAGGCCAGGCAGTTTGCCTGTGAGAGGGCAGTATGTGAAGCAGAGAGTGAGAAGCCTATTCAGTGGAAACCCCAGAAGTTTGGAAAAGCCAGAAATGTGGATCATCTAAGGGAAACTGCAGAGAGGGAGCAAAGTAAGACTAAGCCAGAAGCTATGGGAGCTACCACCAAGAGAGTCATAGAGGCAGAACCACTTGGAGCTTATAATTTGCCATAGATTGCTTCAGATGTTCCTTAAAGACCTATAGGATTTAATGTTTGCCCTGCTAGATTTTGGACTTGTGTTGGTACAAGTGCTTGGTGTCCTTCTGTGTGTTCCTTTTGGAATGGTAATGTTTGTCTTGTGCCTTTGAATGTTGTAACTATTTAAATTTTCTTTTATACAGGAACTCACAGCTAGGAGTTTGTCTTGGATCTTGGAACTTGGACTTTTCAGCAATGCTAAAACTGTTGGGACTTCGGCAACTCTTAGAGATGAACTGAAATGTCTTTTGCATAAAGGGATATGCATGAGTCTTTGGGGGTCCAGGGGCAGAATGTTATTGCTTGTTATAGGTGTCTCCCTAAGGCATCATGCAGTCAAGGGGTGACTCCTGGACTTTGTGCTTGATTATTGTGGGTGTGGGTGTGCACCTACCCTGGGGCAGGTAATTTGGATTTCAATGTAAGGAAGGAAGAGAGGCCAGCTGCTTGAGCTGCTGCTACCTCTCCCTGTGCTCTTGCTGTAAGCTGCTGCCATGAAAGGTTGCCCTCTACCATGTGCCACTCTGCCTTGGAGCCAGATAAATATGGACTGAAACCTTCAGTGACTGTGAGCTAAATAAACTATTCCTTTCTTCATTTTGAGGTGTCAGATATTTGTCCCAGCAATGAGAGAAGAGTAACTAGCACAATAACTCATTTTATTTTCCCCTGAAAAGCTTGCATGTGTTACAAAACTGCATATTCCTACCGGCTTTAGAATTTCATTCTCTTTATTAACAAATACCATATGCTTTGTGATTTGAATAAAACACCAAAATACCTTTGTTTGACTACAATAAAAATTTATTCACTTTTTTTTACTGTGTGTGTTTTTGAGACAGGGTCTCGCTATAGAGTCCAGGCTGGCCTTGAGCTCACTTTTGTAGCCCAGGCTGGTCTTGAACTCACACCAATCCTACTGCCTCTGCCTCCCAAGTGCTGGGATCATAGGCATGCACCACTACACCCAGATTATTCACTTTTCTTATTTTCCAGGAATCTCAGTTTTCAAGTAATTGAAAAAATATATAAACTCTTCTAAGCCTAAGATGGAAATCAAATTCTATTTGTGCTTTATGGCTGAACTTCAGGAATAGTATTAGTGATCCTTGGTTCTTTGGCCCCAGATGATGAAATATTGGAATTCTTTAGCTGTCATATCCCTCTCTTCAAATAGCTTTTCCTTTGGTCAACTTTTATAATAAAATCTTCCAGTATACAGAAAGGTAGAAAGAATTGTTCTGTGACTATCCACAGCCTAGATTTACAAGAGCATGCATATTTTTTCGCTAACCAAATTTAAAGTAAATACAACTAGTTGATCTTATCCAGTGCCATAAAAACAAGAAATTATGTACATGCCTTCTTGAACTTCATCAAATGACAGTGCAGGTTGAAGATACCTAATGATATTATAGGCATTTCCTTTTAAAAATATCTGATGTAGGAAACTAGGAGGAGGAGCAGAGGCTTGCAGCGAGGCTGGGCTGGGCAGAATTCAGGGGCTCAGACCTGGGAGGAGGAGCAGAGGTGTAAAGCTAGGCCTAGTGAGCTGAGATGTACTGCTAGGCCAGCAGGGTCCACACCATGACCCGGCCCTATGGGGAAGATCCTTGAGGCACAGAGGTGGCATCATGTAACTTTGTTACACTACTCAACCTGGAAGACTACAGGTACATGAAGGGGAGGTGTCCAGACAGAAGCCAGGGGAACTAGCTTACATACAGATTCCTAATTTATGATCTGCTTTGTTATACTGCTATAATGTTTGCTCCTAACAAAACCATTAGTTACCAAAGTTTTTCAATTTCTAAGTTTAGTAGTTATTAGTACTGCCAATTGTACTCCTGTAACAAGGATACCATATCTGACCTAGCCACATAATCTCCCTTGGGTAGTAATATCAGGCGGTCCTTGGGTAATAACCTCACCAAAGCCCTGTACCCAAGGATGGAGGAGAGTGTCAAACGGAAACTGATATCACACACTCAATAAAAAGAGAAGGGGGCATCTTAGGACAGACACCAAAGAAGAATTTCAAATAGGTGAGATACCTAAAGAACAGACTCTTTAGAGAGAGGTTCTGATTGCAGTGAAACAGCTACCTACTATCAGCATTTCACTAAAACGTATCACAGAAATAAAAATAAAGAGTTCTTTTGGAAGTACAAAATGACAAGAAGAAGGAGCTAAATGTAAACTCAGGCCCCCAGCCCACCCAAAACAAATCCAGGAGCTATTAGAATGTAAGAAATTGGAAGTCACGCACCTGAAATCTCTGAAATAATAGTAACTGAGATAAAGAAACACTGCAGAGAGGGGCAGAAGAAATCAGGTCAGAAATAATCTCCTAGGTAAAAAAAGAAAAAAATAACTATAATGAAAGAATTACTAGGCATTTCTAAATAGGACACTGACAAAAAAGAGAGAAGAATAGAAAAATGATGGAAACATTGAAGGAACAATATAGGAAAAATAGAATCTGTTAAGTAGCTTCAAAGAGACATACAGGAAATTTGAAAACTCCATTAAAAGTTGGTAAACCATTTATTTATTTATGTGTATTTTATTTTTTATTACTTTTAATAAGAAATTACAATGTGATAGTTTCAAAACATGTTAGTAGAACAATAACAATAATTGACACAATGCATATGGTTGTCCTTGTTATAGTTATACAGGGCACAGGGTGGAGACATGGTAAATTTTCCAATGGTTATTGGTACACTAGATTTCTTCTCTTTGATCTAAGAGAAGGTAGTTGTATGCATAGTCAAATGTTCCATAATTGCAGTGTGCAACTGGCAAAACTGGCAATGTTGGAAGCTGTTGATTTGAGCCTTTTACAGACTAGCATACTACACTACCCTTAAGTTTTATATGTCATGTTTAAGCTTTTCTGCTGGGTGGTCAAGGGCAAGTTAAAGCAAGACCTATACAACAAAGCATGTATTTTTTGTTCCTCTCAAGGTCACTCAAATCCTTTCAGGATTTACATTGGAACCATGTACAGTGTTTTGTAGAATTGTTGTCAGTGTCAGTTGCTGGATGAGTCATGGCCACTGCTTGACCAGTTTTCTCTCTATGAAAGCCCAAGAGAATGTTTTCTTTCCAGGTGACTCTCCTTAGGCACACTATTTACCTTCAATCCCTTTCCTCTGTGGTTCCTTAATTTCCTTGCACAAAAAATTTGGGAAACCACTGAGTTATAGGATATTACAGCACAAATTCTGTTTTGTCCTGAGTCCTCACTGACCTTGAAGGGCTACAGCCAAAACATTGGCTATCCTTATAGCCCTTTTCTTATTTCTCTAATTTTTGGTGTATAAACTTATAATCTTAGCCCTCCAAAAGAAAAGCTTAGTGTTACTATTACTCTAAAATATGGGTGCTTGAGCTTACTATCACTGTCTTTCTGAATATCAAATATCTTAGACTTAACCTGGAATTGGTATTTTCCATAAGTCATTAATATTCTAATAAAACCATTTAAATGAAAGTGAAGATACACTTTTAGACCTTAAAGACATTATTGTAGCTAGTGACCAGGAAAGGAAAAAAATCTCTTAAAAACATAAGGATCCAGAAAATAATAATTTAACAGCTGCATGATGATGCAAAGATGAACAGCATAGCAGTAATAGACATCGATGAAAAAGAAGGAGTCAACAACACAAATTACATAAAAAGAATGTAATAGAAATAATAGAATGTAATAGAAGTAATAGAAAACTTCCCAAATATGGAGAAATAATCTGACATTGAGATAACCGAGGGAGACAGAACCCCAAATAACATCAACCAAAATAAATCTATGCCCAGACATACAATAATGAGGATCCCAGAAATTCAGATAAGAACAACATAGCAAAAGGTGCTAGAGAAAAGAACAGGCCACATTTAAAGGAAAGCCCACCAGAACTCCAGCAGATTTCTCAACACAAACCATCAAGTCAAGAAGAACATGGAACAAATATTTCAAGTCCTACAAGAAAATAAACCCCAACCTAGACTGATATACCCTGAGAAACTCTCTTTCAAAATTAATGGAGAAAATACTTCTATGACAAAGAACAACAACAACAAAAATTCATTGAGCCATCCAGTTAGCTCAGGGGACTAAATGTCTGTTTAGGCAGAGCACAGCGGCCAGAGTTTGATCCTTGGCATGCAGTGCCAGTCCTGCTCCTCAAGTGTGCTGAGGCAGTGATCGAAACTGGGCATGATGGTGCGTGCCTGAAATCCCAGTGCATGGGAGGCTGAAAACAGGAGAATCACTACGAGCCCCATCTATGTAGTGAGACCCTGTTGACCCTGCAGACCCTGTACCAAATACATAAAAACAAACAACAACACCCCCCAAAAACCAACAAAATAAAAAATTCATGACCACCAAACCAATCCTACAAAGAGATCAAAATGACCACAACTCCAAGAATAAGAGAAGAAAGAAACCACTGAACAAGGCAACAGTTAAACACAGGAAAAGCAGGGAACAAACAAAAGGAAAATAACACCTCAAACAACCCAATATATATCAATTATAACCGCTAAAATAAATAGACTCAATTCACCAGTTAAAAGAAATAGAGGGGAAGAATGGATCAAGAAAAGAATTCAGCAATGTGCTATATACAAGAAACATATTTAACCCATAAAGAAATCCACCAACTGAAAGCAAAAGCATAGAAAACAATACTAAATGTTCCAGGAGCTCTTAATAAAGAAAAAGTAGTGATTCTGTTTGCAGACAATCTGAACTTTGAACCAAGAATGATCAAATGAAATAAAGAAGGTCACTACATACTGATTAGAGGAAAATTTAAGAGAAAGAGATAACAGTAATAAATATGTATGCACCAAGTATAGGATCACGCAACTGTGTAAGATAGATTTTAATGGATACAAAAGAGTCTAATAACCAATAACAATCTTAACAGGGGACATTAACACCCCATTTTCTCAAAAAGATAGGTCCGGTAGACAAAAAATTAGTAAAGAGGTAGCAGAACTGAACCAGACCTTTGAACAAATGGAATTAGTGCACATGTACAAAGTATTCCATTCAACAACATCTGAATACATATTCTTTTCAGCTGCACATGGGATGTTCTTGAAAATAGACCACATATTACTCCATGCTTAAATAAATACAAGAGAACAGAAATTATTCCATGCATATTATACGACCACAGTGCAATCAAACTGGAAACTAATGACAAAAGAAACTGAAAAAATGCCATAATATATGGAAATTAAATAAACAACCAATGGATTACAGATGAACTTAAGCAATATCTATAAGATAATGAAATTCAAACACAACTTACTGGAATTTGTGGGATGCAATGAAAACACTTCTTAGAGGCAAATTTATAGCAGTGAGGTCACATGCTAGGAAAACAGAATGAGAACAAATAAATACCCTTGTGCAGCACCTCATACTTCTAGAGAAAGAAGAGCAAGCCAAGACAAAAGGCAAAAGATTGAGAGAAATTACAAAAATTAGAGTAGAAATTAAAGAAAAAGAGACAAAGAAGAGAATACAAAGAATTAATGAATTCAAAAGTTCATTCTTTGAAAGACTAAATAAAATTGATGGACCTCTAGCCAACCTATTCAAAAAAGAGAAAGAAAAACTCAAATTCAAGCAATAAGGAATTAAAAGCATAAAATTACTAGAGATCCTGTGGAAATACAGAAGATCATCCATAGTTCCTTTGAAAATCTTTACTCTTGCAGACTGGAAAGCACAGAAGAAATGGACAGATTCCCAGATAGGTACAAATTTTTAAAGCTGAATCAAGAAGATATAAAAATTCTGAATAACCCCAATCAGCTAAAGAAATTGAAAATGTAATAAAACAACTTACCAACAAGGAAAAGTCCAAGTACTAATGGATTCACAGCTGAATTCTACAAGGAATTTAGATAAAATGTAATCCCAATCCTCCTCTAACTCATCCCTGGAGGCAAGTATTATATTGATACCAAAGCTGGGGAAAGACTCAACCAAAAAAAGAAATTACAGACAAATCTCTTTCATGAACACAGATGCAAAAATTCTCAATAAAATACTAATAAATAGAATGCAGCATATCATCAGAAAGATCATATACCACTACCAGGCAGGATTCATCCCAGGGATGTCAGGATGATTCAACATATGAAATAGATTCAGAGAAAGCTTTTGATAAAGCCCCACACTCATTCATGATGAAAGCCTTACGGAAAATTGGAATAGATACACCACACCTCAATCTGAAAAATGCAATCTGTGATAAACCAATAGCCAACATCATTCTAAATGGAGAAAAACAGAAAGCTTTTACTCTAAAATTGGGTACAAGAGAAGGAGTCCACTATCATCACTTCTATTCAATATAGTTCTGGAAACATTAGCAAGAGCAATTAGACAAGAGAGAGAAATAAAAGGAATAAAACTAGGAAAGGAAGAAGTTAAACTCTCATTATTTGTAGATGACATGATACTTTACATGGAAGACCCAAAAAACTCCATTAAGAAACTTCCAGAATTAATAAGAAAATTCAGCAGCATAATAGGATACTAAGCCAACACTCAACCAGCAGCATTTCTCCATACAGACAATAAGCTCACTGATAAATTAGAGAAACTTTACAATAGCATCCTGTAGTGGTTGATACATTGTGGGAACTTGGGAAGTTGAAGGTTTTCCTGGATGAGCTCAGCAATTCCATGCCCTGGGGCATAGGGGACCCCACTCTAGACCCAGAAGGGTCTGCTCTACAGTGACTTAGCACTTAAAAGAGAAGATGTGTTATTCCACTTCCTCGGTGGTGCTCCAGTGTTCACAGTCAGCTTAGACATCGTCTCCTGGTTGCCAGCATACTCTTCAGCCTCCCATCACAGACTCACCAGCCTTCCACCCCTTCCATCACAGACCCATCTGCTGACTGATACAGATTTACAGAAAACACTACAGTGAGCTTCATCTCCAGTATGCTCACACCCTCTGTGTGCTGCGCAGCTGGCCATCAGAAGCCAATCTCATAATGTCTTATGTATTTGTACATCCTGTGTTCTGTTCCTTGTATTATATCTATTCCTATAGTAAAACCCTGGCTGATACAATCTGAACAATGAAATATTTAGGAATGAATCTAACAAAGGAAGTAGAAGCACTATACAATGAAAATCCAATACTCTGAAAAAAGAAATCAAAGAAAATTTCAGAAAGTGGAAAGATATTCTTTGCTCCTTGGTCTTGATCTTTTCTGTCTTCCTCCTTTTGGTCCAGTTTTGACTAAAGTTTATTTCTTTCCCAGAAAATAAGTCCATAGGTATAATTAGACCTCCACTTGCCTGATCAGTATGCTCCTACTTCTGCTAAGGGAGTCATAAGTGGTCTTCTCGGTGATTCCATGAACACTGGGCATTAATAAAACCACTTAACACCAATCTTATGAAGGAAAAAATATTTTAAGTAATAAAACCTTAGAATTTTTACTCTACGTTCCCAAAGATAATTTTTACTCTATGTTCCAATTATCTTCTAAACTCTACACGTAATTCAACTGAAAGGTTAAATTCAGCAAAAGTTTCACAAGAATTGTAGACTGGCGGTCAGTTTAATTGTTGCTACTAGCAGCATCTGAGGAAACAAAATATATTGCTTATGAGGACAATTGGAATACAGACCTTCTTTCCCTCCCTCTCCTCTCTGTTTTTCTCTCTCCCCTTTCTCTGCTTCTGTCTTTCTTCCTGCCTCCCTCTCTCCCTCTCCATTCTTCTCTCTTTCACTCTTCCTCCTCTTCTCTCTCCTCCTCTCTCCTTCTGGCTGTCTTCCTCAATCCCTCTTTCCCTCTCCACCCTCTTCTCTCTCTTTCCATCTTCCCCTCCCTCCTCTCAGTCCCCTTTGCCCCCTACTTCTAGAAAAGATGATAGTTCACAGAGTAGCTTTTCCCCAAGCCTATTGTCTGGTTATTGTCTGTAATGATTTAGACATTGTGTCAACTTGAAAGGTTTAGAAGCTTAACTAAAGGCCTCAACAGGGGGCAGGGTTCTTACTTTGCAAACATCCTGAACCTGTGCAAGAGGAGGGCATGGACATGATGTGGGTGTGGGTGTAATGGACTCACCTTATGGTAGAGAGCCTACATGCAATGTAAGAGAAAAAAAAGAGGCTATCCCACTTTGCTATTGTTGTTTTTACTGTCTTCTGCCCCCTTAACTGTTGTCCCTGGGCCAGGCTATGACTTCCTGGAGCCGTGTGATTGAGGATGAGATCTTCGCAAACCCTGCGCTAAACAAACATTTCCTCTTTTAACTTTCAGTGTTGGGTATTTTGTCCCAGCAATGAGGAAAAAGTAACCAAGACATTATTGGAATAAAATGATCTATCTTCCTAAGTATAAATGCTTCCAGATATTAAACTTCTGTTTAACCAATGATTTAACAAAAATTCTGCAGGAATTGTTATTTACCACATTATTTTAATAAACTAGGAATTTTAAAATTGGCTCATGTAATCCTTCTTCATCTGAGCATAATTTCTTATTCTGCTTGTTTAAAAACCTTCGCACATTTTTTGTTTCTAAGAGTACTCTGTTTATCTTTAAAAATATGAGTTTGAGTATGTGCTCCCCCTCATAAATATTGATACGAAATGCCTAACTGAGAAAAAGAAATGATCTAAGAACATGAAAGTTTAGGCACTTCAAGTAAAAGACTGGTCTGTGGGATTTAAAAAAATATTCCGAGAGCTAGATGTATCAGATCATTCCATTATGGTGTTATAAATAAACATTATAAAATTATAACTATTTCTATCCATATCAAGTTACTAGAGTTTGAAGAATTCTCAAAATAATCTAAAAATGGCATTACATTTTCAGCATTTGATATCATTTGCAACTTCAAAACTCATCCTGTAAGCTGTGTTTAGTATCCAGATTTGCTTTCTAAAAAGTTTGAGGGCCCTTCATTAATTTCATAGGAACATGTTCTCTCGGGAAATAGTTTTTTATATTTGCCACAGTGAACAAAATACTCTATGAACAGAGTTTAAACAACAGGATTCTCGAAGAATATTGCCTCTCTGACACCTATAACCTGACACTAGCTGGGAATCCCTCATCTCAGTTCAGGTGCTATCCACCTAGAGTTCACCTGGGACTCACAGGGTTAAGGGTTCAACTGCGCTCACTTCAGCTGATAGCCATGAGTGGCCTGGTCATCCACACCGCTGACAGTCATCTGTAGATCTGAGGAGACCCTAAGTCCCACAGGTTTGATCATTTGCTAGAATAACTGAGGTATTAAATGGAAATAGCACTATTATTGCAATTGTAATTTTAGAGGATGCTGATCAAGATTGGCCAAATTTGAAGAATGGAAGAGATGAATACGGAGGTCTTTCTATGTCCTCTCCTCACGAAACCCTGGCCATCTTCTTCATTTCATCAATGTTTCCTATGGATTCAGAAGATCCTTCAAATCAGATGTGATTGCTTAGATCGTTGACCATGTTATTAAGCTTGATCTTCAGCACCCTCTTCTCCCTGTAGGTGCAGCTGACCTAGGGAACCAAGCGCCTAACTGCTGGACTGGCCTTTTAGGTGAGCAGCCCCATCCCGAAGCTCTCTAGGTACCCAGTGGGAGCCATCTCATTAGCATAATGGACACATCTATCCCTGGACATTAGTTTGCCAGGTAGCCGTGGCAAACTACCAGTGACCAGATGGCTTAAGTCACAAAAGTTTGTTTTCTCTCAATTCTGAAGGCTGGGAGTTGGAAAGCAGGTGCAGGCAGTGTTTCTCTGAAGCTGCGCTTCTAGGTGTCATTGGTCTGTCTGCTCTGTGGAGCTATACTCGGTCTTCTCTTAGGTGTGTCGGTGTCCTACCCTCCTCCCCTTCTGAGGACAGTGGTCATCCAGGGCTTGGGCCTAGCCTATCGGCCTCATTTAAATTAAATACCTCTTAAAAGACCCTGTGTCTCACTGCAGTCACATGCTATAGAACTGGCACAAAGACTGTGGATTTGGGCAGGGTGGGGGCATGGCACTTTGCTCCTGATAGTCAGGAAATTCTACAGATTTTTGTGCTCTGGGCTAGAAACCAGTGATAAAGACCAAGGCCATTCTTCCTTATCCCACAGTATTCTTCACATAGTGTGTTTGTAATCTTTAGGGGAGACCTTTGAAGCACTGGCTAGAAGCATGTGCTCAAGGTGGATGAGGACAAGTAGATTGGTTTTGATGCCTGGAGAGGGCTGGGCAGCCCCTTGTTCTGGAAGGAAGACACGATTTGATCCTGTTACTGATATTCTGAGCCCTCTGAGATGCATCATGCCTAGTGTTGTGAATGACAAAACCCGGGAGATAGCTGAGAAGTTTCTTTCATTTCAGTGTCTTCTTTCCACTGTTCATGTTTTCACTGCTTGCCATTTCCCTAGTCCAGGTAGCTTCTGGAAGATTCTTGGTCATATTTGATCTGAATATGCATTGTAAACAGCACATGAACTCTTGCCCAATGTCTGTGCTCAACTCTTACTTCCCTACTTCTTACACTCTTGAGAATTCCTCTTTCGTGGAACTGGAGAAAGTTTGTGTTCCCTAGAGGTTAGTGATCGCTTTAGATTATTTCCCCCCACTTCTTACATTATTTTGTCAGATGCCTCCACGATGATGTATTCTACCCCACTGTAAGCCTAAAGGAAACAGGGCTGGAGCTATGGGCTTAAGCCTCTGATACTATGAGCCAGAATAAACCTTTCCAATTTCAAGTTGATTTATCTCAGGCATTTGTCATAGCACTGGAAAGCTGAGTAATACCGAGAAGTAAGGTAAAAACATCCCTGGGTGGGTGGTAGTATTTGGTAAAATACATATAGGAAGACAACATTCTACACATGGTTAATCAAAATATACTCTCATGTTTGGGTAAACTATGCCCCAATGCAAATCTTGTTTACTTGTTCTGGTTTAATTATTTTAAGGAATTGTTTTATCCTGATGTTAGTTCACAAATATGGCAGCCTGGAACAGCAGCTTAGGGTTCTCTTTCATACAACAACATCTTGAAACCATAGAGAAGCCAGACAATTTTCCTTTTGCATGAGCTCATTTTTTTTCATTATTTAGCAAACATTCATAAAGAGAATTCTACATGCCAAGCACATGGTAGAAATAAACACCTTTGCATAAAATAAATGGTACAAACTTACTGAAGAAATTCTCTTTCATAATAAAAAGTAAAAGGATTTTTTCTTTAGTTTTAAGAACATTATTTTCTGTAGGAAATGAGTCAGGTGATGTCTTTCCTTATCTTTAAAGTAAAATGCTTTATCTATATGATATGATATTTTTGTTCAACTCTAAAATTCTGGAATTCTGTAGCCTCTGCCACAATTCCTGTACCCCAAATGAGGCTCATATATAATTGTTGGTTATGGGATGGAATTGTTTCCTAACTGAGAAAACATGTAAGGAAGTGAACCTAAGAGCTTCACTAATTCTTTTTTTTTTAAATTTCTTAATTACTTTTAATAGATAACAATATGAGAGTTTCAAAACATGTTAGTAGTACATTTGCAATAATAGACACATTGCATATTGTTGTCCTCATTAAAGTTATACAGAGCACAGGGTGTAGACGTGATAAATTTTCTAATCGATTTTGGTAGAGGAAAAAAAAGAAAAATTTTCTTCTCTTTGAACTAAGAGAAAGTAGTTGTATACATAGTACAATGTTTCATAATGGTAGTGGGTTACTGGTGAAACTGGCAATGTTGGGGCCTGGTGGGATGGCTCAGTTGTCTAAAGTGCCTGCTTGGGGAAGCTTGGGCGGCTTCAGGGACCACGGTTCGATCCCCGGCACCACATGCTACACCAGCCCTGCCCTCGGGGCGGGCTGAGCTAGCCATAAAAAATGAGTGAATAAACAAACAAAGGTTCTGAAACAAGAATAAAAATAATAAATAAAATAAAAAATTCTTTAAAAAAAAAAAAGAAAAAGAAACTGGCAATGTTGAAGACTGTTGATTTAAGCCTCTTACAGCTCACCATACTAATCTAGTTCTGCATTTTATCCCTCTTAATTAAGCTTTTCTGCTGGGTGATTGAGGGCAAGTTAAAGTAAGACCTGTCTAACAAAACTTTCATCATTTGTATTTTCCAAGGTCAAATCTCCTCAGGATTAACTTTAGAACCAAATACAGTACTTTGTAGAACTGTTGTCAGTGTCAGCCATCTGGACGAGTCATGGCCATTGCTTGACCAGTTTCCTCTCTGTGAAAGCCTGAGAGAATATTTTCTCCCCAGATGACTTTCCCTAGACACACTATACTTCATTTATCCCTTGCCTCTGAGGTCCCATAATCTCCTTGGCCAGAAAATTTCAGAAACCACTGAGTTATAGGATGTTACAGCACAGGTTCTCTTATGTCCTGAGTCCTCACTGACATTAAAGAACTAAAGCCAAAATGATGGCTATCTTGGTAGCCTTTTTTTTTTTTTCTCTGATTTTTGGTCTGTTAACACATTCTCAATCCTCCAGCAGAGAAACTTTGTGATACTATTACTCTATAACATAAGTAATTGAGCTCAACATCACTGCCTTTCTGAATATCAAACATCTTAGACTTAGCTTGACGTTGGTATTTCCTTCAATCATTGATATTATAATAAATCTCTACAGAATGTGATAAAAGCCGTTACACATTTTTACACAGGCATTTAGAAATCCAAGGATATACAAAATTGTAGACTATCAAGCTTATGGTATTTTGCCTAGTCTCTTATTTTCAATACCCCACCCCTTTTTTTTTGTTAACCAACCATTTATTTGACAGAGAGTATAGCAGTAACTGAGTTTATATTAGAAGCAGTACACATCTAAAAGTCCAGAATGACACACAAGCATAGTTTTAGTGTTGCTTCAGAAGTCTTTGATTTCCATTCAGCTGTGTTATGCCTTTCTATTTTTTATTTCTTCTTTAGATTACTTATACTAGGGAGACTATACGATATTTACACATGTAGGTCGGGTTTATTTCACTAATGAGTATATGTTCAATATACATCCATTTATATATGAAGTCATTCAGCTTATCATTCTTTATAGCTGAGTAGTATTCCACTATATAAAAATACCACATCTTTTCCCCATTCTTCAAATGATGGGCATTTTGGTTGTTTCCAAGATTTGGCTATTACAAATTGGGCTGCTATAAGCATAGGTGCACAGATATCGCTATGGTATGATGTTTTCAGTTCTTTTGGGAAAATTCTCAGTAGGGATATAGCTGGATTGAATGGGATTTCCAGTTCTAGTTTTTAAGGATCCTCCACACCACTATCCATAATGGTTGCACCAATCTGCATTCCCATCAGCAGTGGAGGAGGGTTCCTTTTTCTCCACAGCCTCTCCAGCATTTGTTGCTGGGTGATTTCTTTATGATAGCCATTCTTTCTGGGGTGAGATGGCATCTAAATGGTGTTTTAATTTACATTTCATGTATGGCTAGCAATGTGGAGCATTTCTTCATGTATTTATAGGCTTGCTAAATTTCTTTCTCTGAGATGTGTGTGTTCATCCCAGATGCTTGTTTCTGGACTGGGTCTTTGAATTTGGGAACCTAATGGTTTTCAGTTCTTTATAAATTTTAGATAGAAGACCTACATCCGAATAGTTATTAGTTAAAATCTTTTCAAAATTTGTGGGTTGTCTTTTCACTCTGTTGGTAATTTCTTTTGATGTGCAAAAACTTCTTAGCCAGAGGAGGTCCCATTTGTTGATGCTTTCAAATGTGTGTTAAACGTGCACTTTGATTTCTGTCCATATTTTTTTCCTTACCCAATGTCTTCAAGATTTTCTCCCACTTTCTCTTCCAGGAGATTAAATGTTTCTCTTTTAATATTTAGATCTTTAATCTATTTTGACTTTAGTTTAGTGATTAGTAATAGACTTGGGTCAAGTTGTAGATTTCGGCATGTAGAGAGCCAGTTTTTCCAGCATCATTTGTTAAAGAGGCTATTTTTCTTCCAGTAAGGATGTTTGGCCCCTTTGGCAAAGATAAGGTGGCTGAGTGTGTTTGTATTTGCTTCTGCATCTTCTAATCTATTCCACTGATCCTCAAGTCTATTTTTTTTTGCCAATGCCATGCTGATTTTATTATTGTAGCTTTGTAGTATAACTTTAGGTCAGGAATTGTAATGCCTCCTGCCTTACCTTTGTTGCCCAGAATTATGTTTGCAATTCTGGGTCTTTTTTGGTTACAAATAAATTTTAGGAGTGATTTCTCCAGGTCTATTGATGTTATTTGGATAGGGCTTGCATTAAATCTGTATAACAATTTAGGGAGTATGGCCATCTTAACAATGTTAGTTCTTCCTATCCAGGAGCAGGGAATATCTTTCCATTTTCTGACATCTTCTAGGATCTCTTTTTTCAGAGTACTGCAGTTTTCATTGAAAAGGTCTTTTACTTCCTTAGGTAGGTTAATTCCTAGGTATTTCATTTTCTTCAGGACGATCATAAAAGGTACTGTTTCTCTAATTTCTCTCTCAGTGTGTTTGTTATCTATGTAGAGGAATGTTATTGATTTTTGTGTGTTGACAATGTAGCCTGTTATGCTACTGAATTTGTGCATTAATTCTAGTAGCTTCTTGGAGTTCTTTGGGTCTTCCAAGTAGATTATCATGTCATCTGCAAATAGTGATAGTTTTACTTCTTTACCTATTTTTACTCCTTTTATTTCTCTCTCTTGTCTAATGGCTATAGCTAATAATTCCAGAATTATACTGAATAGAAGGGGCGATAGGGGACATCCTTGTCTTATACCAGATTTGAGGTAAAAGACTTCAGTTTTTCCCCATTTAGATTTATGCTAGCCGTTGGATTGTTGTAGATGGCTTTTATCAGGTTGAGGTAGAGGCCCTCTATTTCAATTTTCTGTAGGACTTTGAACATGAATGAATGTTGGACTTTGTCAAAGGCCTTTTTGGCATCAATTGAGATGATCATGTGATTTTTGATCTTGGCTCTGTTGACATACTGTATTGCATTTATAGATCTGTGTATATTGAACCATCCTTGCAGCCTTGGAATAAATCCTACCTGGTCATAGTGTATAATCTTTTTGATGATTTGTTGTATTGTAGTGGCAAGGATTTTATTGAGGATTTTTGCATCTATGTTCATGAGAGAAATTGTTCTGTAGTTTTCTTTTTTAGTTGCATCTCTTTCTGGTTTTGGTATCAGTGTAATACTTGCCTCTAGATATAATTTTGGAAGGATTGCTTCCTTTTCAATTTTATTGAAGAGTTTGAGGAGTATTGGGAATTTGTCTTTCAAAAATTTCTTGTAGAATTCAGTGGTGTATCCATCAGGTCCCGGACTTTTCTTTGTCGGTATCCTTTTTATTACATTTCATATTTCATTGGCTGTCATTGGGTTATTGAGAGTTCTCATATCTTCTTGATGCAGTTTTGGTAATTTGTACTTTTCTAGGAATCTGTCCATTTCATCTGTGTTTTCAATTCTGTGAGAGTAAAGATTCTCAAAGTAACTATTTATGATCCTTTGAATCTCTTCAGGGTCTGTAGTCATTTTACCCTTTTCATTCCTTAGTGCTTGAATTTGAATCCTCTTTTTGTTGAGGTTAGCTAGGGCCTTATCAATTTTATTTTATCTTTCAAAGTACCAGTTTTGGATTCATTAATTCTTTGTATTGTTTTTTTTCTCAATTGAATTAATTTCTGCTCTAATATTTATAATTTCCTCCCGCCTTTGGGCTTTGGATTTTGTTTGCTCTTCCTTTTCTAGTCAACTTAGGTGCCGCATAAAAGTATTTATTTGTTCCTGTTCCATTATTTTTTTTTTTTTGTCTTTTTGAGACAGGGTCTCACTATGCAGCTCAGGCTGGCCTTGAGCTCACTTTTGTAGCCCAGGCTGGCCTCGAACTCGCACCGATCCTCCTGCCTCAGCCTCCCGAGTTCTGGGATTACAGGCGTGCGCCACCACGCCCGGCTCTGTTCCATTTTTTAAATGTGTGAGTTCAGAGCTATAAATTTCCCTCTAAGAACTGCTTTCATTGCATCCCATAAATTCAAGTAAGTTGTGTTTGAATTTTCAGTAAATTGTAGGTATTGTTTAATTTCATCTGTAGCCCACTGGTTGTTGAGAAGAATGTTGTTTAAATTCCATGTAATCCTGAAATTCCTATGGTTTCTTTTGTCATTTATTTCCAATTTGATTGCACTGTGGTCAGATAGTATGCAAGGGATAATTTCTGGTTTTTTGCATATACTTAAGCATGACCTGTGGATTAATATGTGGTCTATTTTAGAAAATGTCCCATGTGCAGCTGAAAAAAAATGTGTGTTCTGAAGTGATTGGTTGGAACACTCTGTATATGTCCTACTAAGTCCAATTGTTCCATGTTCTGGTTCAGTTCTGCTACTTCTTTGCTAATTCTTTGTCCGCTTGACTTATCTTTTTCAGAAAAGGGGGTGTTAAAGTCTCTTGTTAATATTGTGGTATTGGATGTTAGGTTTTTCATGTCTATTAAGGTTTGCCTTATATAACTTGCTACTTCCGTGTTGGGTGCATACATATTTATGAGTGTTAACTCTTCACCTTGACTTTTCCCCCTAACTAATATGTAGTGCCCTTCTTTATTTCGTTTGATCAATCTTGGTTTTAATGTTTAGACTGTTCACAAACAGGATTGCGACTCCTGCTTTTTTCTTTTTTTGAGGTGCTGGAGCATGTAGTATTCTTTTCCATTCTTTAACTTTTAGCCTATGAATTTTTTTATGAGTTAAGTGTGTTTCTTGTACACAGCATATTGTTGGGTTTTGTTTCCTTATCCACTCTCCCAGTCTACTTCTTTTAATTGGAGAATTGATTCCATTTACATCGATGGCTATAATTGGAATGTATTGACTTACGATTGACATGACTTGTATTTGCTACTGTTTACCACTTTTTCTCCTATGTTTAGTTGGTTACCCTATTTGGTGGGATCTTTCTATTTTTATTTGTTGAATTCGGGATGTTTTGGTCCCTATCTAAAATATTTGTTGGTATACTATGTAGTGTTGGCTTTGATGTCATGGAATTCTTTAGTTCTTCCTTGTCGTGGAAATATTTTACTTCTCCCTCATACTTGAAGGAGAGTTTTGCCGGGTATAGTAGTCTGGGCTGAAATTTGTTTTCACGGAGGACTTGAAGAACTATGCTCCATACTCTTCTTGACTTCATGGTTTGTGAAGAGAAATCCGCTGTTATTCTGATGGGTTTTCCTTTAAGTGTGATCTGTTTCTTTTTTCTAGCAGCTTTTAGTATATTATTCTCAGCTGGATTTCTGGTATCTTGACTATTATATGTCTTGGTGTGTTTTTAGTTGGTTGGATGTTATTTGGAGTTCTGTATGCTTCCATTATCTGAATGTCCAATTGCTTTCTCATATTTGGGAAGTTTTCTGCTATTACTTCTGCTCATATTCTTTTTATATCATTTGTATAGACTCCTTCTTTCTCATTGATTTCTATTAATCTCACATTGTTCATTTTTGCATCATCTTGCAGATGTTGAATTATTTTTTCCTGCATCCTAGTTGTTTTTAACAAATCTTTTCTTACTTTTTCACTGGCTGCAACTATGTCTTCAAGAGCTGAAACTCTATCTTTACTTTCATTCATACAATTTTGCCAACTTGCGATTGAGATTTTATTTTCTTGTATATCTCTTTAAAACTCTTTCATGTGATCTATTTCTTTCCTATATTGCTCATTCAGGGAATCCATCATTTTTCTGTTCTCCTCTAATTTTTTTTTATCAATATCTTCTTTAATATTATTTAAGTCTTTCATTATCGTTATCCTTTTTCTCTTTAGTTCAGAGATTATTTCTGCTCTGTTCTCCTCTTTACCTTTCTGCATTTGTTCCGCTACTTTAGATGCTATTAATTCAGACATGTCTTTTTTTTACTTCAGGGCTTATTTCTGTCCTGTTTTCCTCTAACATTTCTGCAATTGTTTTTCCTCTCCAGATTCTATTAATTGATGCATTTCTTTTTTTATTTCAGATATTATCTCTGATCTGAGTTGCTCTGTACGTTTCTGTACTTGTCTGTCTACCTCAGATTCAGAGGTTTCAGCTGCATGATTCCCATTTTCTTCCATGATAGTGTCTCTTGTATTTGATTTGGGTGGGCTTGGGCCCTGACACTGCATCTTACTCCTTGTCATTATCATTGTGTATGGCAGTGATCTCTGCACTTTGGTGAAGTTATGCTGTTAGCACCTATGAGAGTTTGGTCTGGATCCACCAAGCTTGTTCCCCTCCAGACATGCCTGGCTGTGTGTGGGAGCTGGGCTGCTGGCTGCTGTGAGGCCCCGTTGGTTGGGACTGTGGGTGGAGTCAGAGCTCTGGAGTTGAGGAGTCTGGTGGGTGCGCGGACCAGCTGGGATGTTCGATGATTTCGGGACTGGAGCTTGGGTGGGAGGAGCCGGGAGATGGAGGCAAGCCAAGAATTCAGGGCTGCACTGATTCTAAGATGCTGATGCTACCTGATAATCTTCCCCTAATGATTGGTTTTCATACATATTCGAGGACTTTTTGTCTAGTACCACAGGGTTGTTGGGGGGAGTACCAGTGAAAGGATGGCTTTCTTTCTCAAACCACTCTTCTATCTGACTTGAGTCCAGGAAAGCCATTTTTAGACTTGTCATCCTACTGTGTAAGTCCTGTACTCTCTCTAGCCCACAACAGACACGAACAACAGACTGAGATTCTTGACTTCTCTATTGAATCTATGAAGCTGTTCATATCTATAGAAAACAATGCTTAGCTAAAAGTGACTTCCCTAAGAAAGTTAATTTTATCACATAGGACCAGAATAAGTTCATTGCATTCTTAGTCAACTTTTTTCATACTTCCTGGATTTTCTTCCATGGCTGCCATGCTTTTCTTCCATTGTAGCAGCTATAATCATTAGGCCCTCCCGTGATAGTGTCCAAGTCATAACAGGATATCCCCCTTTGCCATGTACCTTGTGTCAGTCAACTTTCTGTTACTGTAGCAGATATAACAATTAACCATAGAGGGAAGTGTTTATTTTGGCCGACTGTTTTAGAGGTGCCAGGAGTCAAAGAGCTGCAGGGTCTAGTGTCACTAAGAGGGACATGCATGGTGGAACAAACTGCTCCATGCCCAGCTGAGAAGTCAAAGACAGGAAGTTCCACCATCCCTTTCAAGGGTGACATCCCCAGAGATGGGAGCCCTCCCTCTGCAGCCCACTTCTGGGAGAAAGGTTCTACGATGTCAAAGTATTGCCATGCTAGGAGCAAAAGCTTTATCCCATGGATCTCTGGTGGACATTTAAGACACCAATTACAGCTTATCTATATTCCCTGGAAAGAAAGCCTTCCCTGGCAGCCTCCAGGAGACTTCCTCTTGGTGACAGTACTATGTCCCACCCCTAAACCCATTACTGCACAAATGTTGCATTACAGAGAGAGGTCTGAATAACAGGTCAGGAGAGGCTGAGTAATGTCTGCCTCATCCATTCTAGTCAAAAAGTAGACAGGACGCTATGAAGATACTTGGTTCACATGTACACACATGGTTTTACCCCCATCCTTAGTTTTCACATGCCTGGACAACCTGTGAATTACATGATGTCAGAGCAGGTGGACAGGAGAAGTAGAGGAGGAAGCTGAGGGTGAGGAGGAAGCTGATGGTAGAGAAAGGGCAAGAGCAGCCATGCAGGGGGAGTCTGTGGCACTGACCACTCTTAGGCTAGGCGGCTTGACTCTTCCTGAGCATGGGGAAGTCAGCAAGAGATTCTTGTAATAGCTTGTACCAAAGTGCAGTTGTGCTGATATTTTATACATCTGTGGAATGGTGTTTTAACTCAGATAATTACCCAGAAAGTATGTAATTATCTTAATTCTCTGACCTATTGCCCAGGGGTAAATGATCCAGATACAAATAATGGGCTCTTGACTTCTGATGTTGGATTTGCTTTCTCGGGATTAGAGATCAGCAGAATGGGTGCTATTCTATTTTAAAAACCTATTTTGATATCCCTGTAACATGTTATTAATTTGCTC
The DNA here is from genome assembly GCA_004027025.1 of Myocastor coypus. Classification (NCBI taxonomy): domain Eukaryota; kingdom Metazoa; phylum Chordata; class Mammalia; order Rodentia; family Myocastoridae; genus Myocastor; species Myocastor coypus. The sequence goes on along the minus strand of PVJA010023528.1, from coordinate 7,373 downwards.
AAGTTCAGTCAAGTTTTTGACTTGAAGGCATCGTGTGGGTTGATTTCCTGAGTGCTTTAATGAGAGAACGAGCTTTCAGGAGGGAGTGAGAGGTTGGAAGGATTAAATGGAAAATACAAATGTGGCTGCGTGGCATATCTCCTTGAACAGGGTGTGCTCAATAAACATCAGCTTCCTTGCCTCCTCTGGGGTTTTCCCCTAATGACTGTTTTTAAAATTCTCAGGAAAGCAGGCTTACCTTTTCTTTTGGCGTATCCCCTATCCCAACCACAAAAGACCAGGAAGGGCATAACCAGTATTCTAAGATAAGGTAACAAATATACAAAGATAAAGGAAAGGAAATTATTTATTTATCATATACTGAATAGGTATCAGACACATACCAGGTTTTCTTTTTTAAATTTGATTTAATTTTTTATTACTTTTAATAAGAAATAACATTACAACAGTTTCAAAAACACATTCATATTACATTTGCAATAATTGATACAATGCATATTGTTGTCCTCATGGTAGTTATTCAGAGCACAGGATGTAGACATGATAATTTTTCTAATCATTATTGGTATATAAATTTCTTCTCATTAAACTAAGAGAAAGTAGTTGTATGCATAGTCCAATATTCCATAATTGTAGTGGGTTATTGGCAGAACTGGTAATGTTGGAAGCTGTTGATTTAAGTCTTTTACAGCTCAGCATACTAATCTAGCTTTACATTTTATGCCTTGTGGTTAAACTTTTCTGCTGGGTGATTAAGGGCAAGTTAAAGCAAGACCTATATAACAAAATATGTAACGTTTGTATTTGACAAGATCAGTCAAATCTCCTCATGATTTGCCTTGAAACCATGTACAGCATTTTGTAGAACTGTTGTCAGCGTCAGCCATCTGGATGAGTCATGGCCATTGCTTGACCAGTTTGCTCTCTGTGAAAGCCTGAGAACATGTTTTCTCTCTAGGTGACTCTCCTTAGACACACTATACATCATCAATGCCTTTCCTCTGTGGCCTCATAATCTCCTTGAGCAGAAAATTTGGGACACCACTGAGTTACAGGATGTCATAGCACAGGTTCTCTTATGTCCTGAGTCCTCACTGACCTTAAAGGGTTTTTTAAGAGTGAAGACTCAGGTTTCCATCCTGAAGGAGGGCGCCCTCTAGGAGGAGAGGGCCATAGAGAACTAACAGAAAGGCTGAAGTCACACAGTACCAAGAGTATCTAAAAGGTGCCCCTGCTTTACATTTTGAGGTGGTCTGGGAGAGGAGCCAGGGGAGTCTTCTCTGAAGATAAGATTCCTCATAGACAGATTCGCCCTCACACCTCTGCTGGGCCACAGGTTTCTGGACCCTTGCTAACTCAAAAGGCAAACCGAAAGAGAATATATCAACTTCTTCAGAAGTCCTGAAGAGCCCCAGAGGACAGCCATTATCCATTTACCTGTAGGGTTGGGTTTGTAGAATGAATATGACTAGGCTTTCAGGATGGCCTTAACAATTGTTATTTAAGTCCCTGGATGTACTGCGAGAAGAGAGTAAAGCCATCTAATGTGTTTATTTTAGAAAAGCAGAGGAAATTTTGCCAGTTCCCTGCTCCATTTTGTCTCTGTTCTCTGATCATGTTTCCTTGGTAATATTTTCTGAGTTACATTTAGGTTCCTGTCCTTTGATGAACTCATTCATCCACGGAGGCCTAAAGTCAAAGAAGATTAGGAATGTTTTCAGAGAAATGTAACCTAAAAATTCTTAGAGATCTTACATAATGCATGTGGGTAGTTTTAGGACATCTGAGTATTTCAAGGGTGGCAGTCCTGCGTGTCACACATTTGTCAGTGGGTCTGAGTCAGACAAGTGGCAGGAAGCCTAGGAGCTGACTCTAGAGGCTTCCGTTGTGCCTGGAGTCCAGCACAGAGAGGTTGCTCTGTCCAGGTCCTCTTGGGTCCTCAAGCCCATTCCGTTTCTGGTATCATCTCTGGCATATTCAGGCACCATCAAAATGTAGCGCTTGGGAACTGACAACCTCTTCTCCCCTTCCTGGGCTGATTCGTGCATTCTAGAGTCTGACTCATCCTCCCACGGCTGTACTGTCTGCCAATTTTTCCAGCGGGTCCTCTGGAATCCCCATTTCTAGCCCCCACCCCCACACTCTAGTTTGTCAGAAAATATTCCCTTGCTACCTCACCTTAACTGAAGCCCAGCTCTCTCCCAAAGCCTAGGTTCTCAAATAGGGTTGCTTTTCAGTTGGGCCCTAGAGACCACAGATTTGGGAGGCTACTGGAGCATTCTCTGGGCCCCCCCTCAGTTACCTGGCATTTCTCCCACTTGCTTACAGAGTCCATTCTTCCACACACCCGCACTTGCTTACAGAGTCCATTCTTCCACACACCTGCACAGTATAATAATGGCTGCATCAATTTTTTTGTTTTCATTTTATTGGTACATTTTAGATATACACAGTGACCACATTTATCATAGGGGATTTGTACCTGAACACCATATATCAAAAGTTTTTCTTTTTTCCCCTTCTCTTTTCCTCTTCAGTTCTTCTTCCCCTCTCCACAAAAGCTTTGCTTCCACTTCAATCAGAAATAGTACAGCATATAATTTCCAGTTCCAGGGTAACACCAGACACGTATTGCACTATATATGAAAGCAGTGTGCCTGGCTGTCTTAAGTGAATGGATTTAGTGCTCACTGCTAAAGTTCCAAGGCCAGGAAGGTGGGAGTCATGTGGCTAGATTCACCTCTTGGAACCTTGCCAGGTCGTTTTGTCTCCCTTAGCTTTTGTCAGGGGGATTTAGAAAAATAAATGCAATGCTACCTGCAAAGGTGGACCACAGTACAGCAGGCACCCTATGCTCAGAAAGTGCTCTTTATGTCCATTGTTTGTTGATTAATCTTAAAGAGAGTACGAATTAGAGTTAAAACAGAAAATTTCAAGTGATACAGAGTTTCACTTAACAAAGTAATATGAATTTCACAGAGTTTGTTGTAATACATAGTGTTGTCTTCCAAATCATTATTCATATTACTGGATACCTGCATGAAAAATCTGAAGAAGAAAGAAAAAAAAAGAGAAAGAAATCTATAAGAAATTATGAAGAGAAAAAGGACAATTTTAAAATAGAGATGAAACAAATTAAGCATTTACTGCTCCTTTCTGTAGACCAGCAGAAATGCACAGTGCAGTTGTTCAAACCATCCTGCTTACATACATAGATAAATCTCTTTCCCCCACTCCCTCTCCTGTCCTTCTCCTCAACTCAGTAACTCTTTCCTTTTGAGAAAGTTCATTCCCTTTTACCAGTATCTATTGTACACTTCAGATTCCATTTTTCTCTTTCAGGTTCTCACACTAGTGAGACAATATGATATATGCACATGTGGGTCTGATATATCTCTCTGAGGAGCATGTTCTTTGGTTGCATTCATTTACCAACAAAAGTCTCAAATTTATGCTGTTTTATAGCTGGATAATAGACCACTGTGTAAAAATGCCACATCTTCCTTTGGGCACCAGGATTGTTTCCAGGATTTAGCTATAACAAATTGTACTGCTATAAACATGGGTGCATGTAAATCACTGTGGTATGAAGTTTTCAGTTCTACTGGAAAAATACCCAGGAGGGGAATAGCTGTCTTGGATAGGTCTCCTATTGTAGCTTTTTACGAATCTCCACATAGATTTCCACAGCGGTTGTACCAGTCTATCCTCCCACCAACAGTGCAGAAGGGCTTCTTTGTCTCCACAGCCCCTCCAGCATTTGTTATTAGCTGACTTCTTTTTTGGCAGGTGGGTGGGAGACTGAGGTTTGAACTAGCAACTTTGCACTTGCCAGGCAGGCACTTGTGCCACAGAGCTATCTCCCTGGCCCCTTGGCTGACTACTTGATGTTAGCCATTTTTTCTGAGATGAGATGGAATCTCAGTGCTGTTTTAATTTGCATATCTTGAATGGCCAATGATGTTGAACATTTTTCATATATTTACTTGCCATTTGTAGTTCTTCCTCTGAGGAGTGTATGTTCATCTCAGATGCCCATTTCTGGATTGGGTCTTTGGATTTGGGGATCTGATTTTTTAAAATTCTTTATATGTTCTAGATAGAAGACCTTTGTTGGAGGGACAGTGGGCTATAATTTTTCCCAATGTGTGAGTTTTCTTTTTATTCTGTTGGAGATTTCTTCTGAAGTGCAGAAACTTTTCAAACAGATGAGACCAGAGCTGTTGTCAGTGTCTTTTTTATGCATTCAATACAGGGTCTACAGGGTCTCGCTATGTAGGTCGGACTCGTAGTGGTCCTCCTGTTTTCAGCCTCCCAAGCACTGGGATTACACATGCGCCCCACCACACTCAGTCACAATCTCCATCTTAGCGTGTCCCTGGGGCAGGGCCAGCATAGCAGGCCAGGGACCGCACAAGAAAGTGCTGTTATATCAGCACTACGCACTGCTTCTCACGTATGCTGTTGCAACAGCTTCCTAACTTCTCTTGTTACTTCCCCCTCTCCCTTCCTCTAACACTTAGCAACTAGAAATTGCAAAGTGTGCACCAGATTACAACACTCTGTGTTAAGGAGGCCCCTTTCCCACCACATTGAAGCTAAAGCCAACCCCAGACAGCAGGCAAGGCCCTGAGCCACTATGGAGCCCTGCAGGATGTGATGCCACCTGCCTGCACTCTGACAGTCCTGGCCTGGCCTGCCCACTGCTCCTGGGACTCCCCACGCTTAGTCCTGCTTTTCAGCCTCTGAGCTAACTGTGCTGCACAGGATGTCCCGCCCTGATCCCGCACACAGCTGACTCCTTCCTATCCTCTCTCTGAGTAGTGCAGCACCATTTTGCATCTTCAACTATGAGCATCAGTTGGGCTGCAGAGATAGCTCAGCCATCTGAGTGCCTCCCATGCAAGCACAAGGGGCTCGATCCTTGGTACCACATGGTGCCGGCTTACTCCCGAACTGGTGTGGTGGCTCTCACCTGTAATCCTAGTGCTGGGGAGGCTGAAACAGGGAGGATCACTACAAGTCCGAGCTGCACAGTGAGACCCTGTACCAAATACATAAAATTAAAAGTGAAACAAAACAAAGCAATGACCATCAGTGGCATCAGTGCCTGGAGCAGGGTACTCAGAGTGTGTTTTCTGAGTAAGGCAATAGATGGTGGTAAATCACCTTGATATTAACACTTGACATAAAGAGGACTGAGGTTCTTTCCACCCTCAAAAAAGACTTGGGCTGCAACAAGGCCTAGAACACTAGATGGAATTTGGCATAACTGGTGGCTGTGGCCTGCTCATTTTTGAGTTGACTTTCTTTGTACTGAAGGGGACTATGGATTGGATGAAATTTCTCTCAGAAGTGTGGAATTCTGAGAAACTCAGAGGGAGCTGAACTTAGCTCCCTGCCTGCAAGGAGCAGGACACAGGCAGGCATGCAGGAAACCTGGGGTGTGGAGCCCTCTGCCCGGCTCCGGGAAACGATGGCAAGAGAGGACTGCTCTTGTTCTTCCCCTGCACAGTTGTGGTGACTCAAGCATCACTGGCGGAATGCTTCCCTCAAAAGCCTGAGCCTTTGTTTCCCAAGGTAGCCATCCCTTTCTCAAACTCAAGCAAACTTCCCCAGATGCATGGCTGTGCAGAAAGCGAACTCTTGTTTGTGGAATGCCCAGAATAATAAGCAGCCAATATTAATTAGGATGGTGACCTCCAATCAGGATTTTTTTTTTTTTTTTTTTTTTTGCCTCTACGGTGGCAGATTTCTGCTTTAGGTATGACGTCTCACTGACTTCAAAAAAGTTCTCCCTTTCAGAGAAAGACTTGTGGCCTTTGCTTATCACCATGAGGTAGAAGCTTAAAAGCAGCAACACTAACTTTTTCCTTTGTTCTCCTGGCTTGTGATAATTCTGACAATCTTGATGCATGGTTTTTCTTGGTGTTGTCACTGCTGAATTCTCTGTGCATACAAGGGCAACCATGTTTTAACCACAATGATAAAACTATTATTATTTTTTTATTCTGCAGGCAAAAGGCCATGGTGAGAGTCAGAGGGCTTGACATAGAGATCGTGTTTATCCTTTGATCATCTGTCATTTTGCTAGAAGAAAGCATATGCCATCCTTTGCTCTGTTTTTAAAATAGATTCAGAGGAAGTGAGAAATTAATCTTACCCTTAGACACACTGAGCCAGTATTTCCTCTCCAACTGCAGAATGCACTATCTAGTTTCCTACACCTCGCCCTTGCTAAGTTTAGGTCCTTGGGCCAGCTGCTAAGGAGGAGGAGCAGGGGGTGGGGAGCAGCGCTTTGGGTGGACGAGGCTCTGCACTGTCCTCTCAGTCCCGGCTTCCTCCTTACCATTGTGACCCTGACCCTTACAGCCGTGGAGTCAACCATACTGGGAGCCACTGACCCTGATCACTTCCCAGACATTTGTTCCAAGGCAGGATGGGCATGAATCACTCTCTGGGATCCAATTTATGTCCTGGGAGCCCTGAAAAATAGTCAGCTCACCAGTCTGACTGAACATTTCTCTCAGATGTGGAATACTGAGAGCCTCAAAGGAAGCCGTGCTCAGAACAACGACTCGCTAAGCTCCAGAAAAGCCAAGATTCGCGTTGTTTTATAAGTTTCTTCCTAGGAGGGGAAGCTGGACCATCACCCGCTCACCTGCTCTGCCCAGCAGGAGGAGGCGGTGCTAATCGGCGCCCGCTGTGTCAGCAGCAGCGGTAGAATTTTGTCTCACAAGTTTTTCTTTAGTCAGTGAAGGCAGCCTGTACGAAGGGTGTGCAGCCTATCTATCCAGCCTACTCCAGGTTTTAAGACAGACTTGAACTCGAGGTATCGCACATTGCAGCAGTGCAAAGCTAGACGATCTTTATTCTGATAGGCCCGGGACTGAGCCCCAGGCCCGGTTCATGAGGTTTTCAATCAGTGCTTCTGGTTTGAAACTGTGTCACTACCTAAGCATCCCTTGGGTGACGGTGGCCCTCTAGTGCAGCTGAGATGGTCCCGGAGCATGGGCCGTACCCTTTCACTTCAGGGGAAGAGTTGCTCCTGCTCGTTCCTTTCACCACCTCAGCCATTGCCCAGGATTTCCTGCTGCCCCTCCCCGCAGCAGGCTTCTGACACAGAGTTGACTCGGAGACATAGCGAAACCTGGTGGAAGATTTCAATTCTTGTGCAGGGCACTGAAGATTGGCATCAGGAGTTTTGCCCAGGGCCACATCTTCAGGTCCCTTTATAGTTTTAATTTTGAGTCAAGGTCTTTCTGAATTGCCCAGCCTGGGCTCAAACTTCTGTTCCTTCTGCCTCACCTTGCCAGACTGCTGCCGGGCCTGGCTGAATATTTTTATGAACTGAGCAGTGGGAAGGAAGACTA
>PVJA010023527.1:0-32889 GCA_004027025.1 Myocastor coypus | reverse complement strand
ATCTCCTTGCAGGCTCTTTAGTCTGCCTAGCTATTTGGCCGCTCCCCTCCCCCATGTGTTTTGGAATCACTTATTAATGATATCATATCCCATAAAAGAAGCCTTGATAAATAAGACAGACTGCACTTTGCCTAATATTTCCAAAAACATTATATAAAAATAACGTCATTTTAGAATTCTCTCGGACTTACTATCCCGATACAGTTTTTCAATGGCACGTAACCAAAGACTTATTGGAAGGTAGGAAAAAAACAGATTTTTTAGCTTATTGATGGCAAAGGGAATACTATAGAGAGTAGGGGGTCTGCCCAGTCATATCAACCAAGAATGCCAGTCCTGACTATTTTAATTTTTGAAAAATAATTAGTTCTCAAAAAATAAAAATAAAATATATAGTTTTTAAAGCTATCTGATTATTTGAATTTCTTATATATTTTGAGTCTGAACTACTTACTTCACATATGGTTTCCAAACATTTTCTTCTATCTTCTAGATTCTCTTTCCACACTATTATTTTACTGTCTGTGCTTTTTGGTATGATGTCATCTAATTTGTCTGTTTGCTTTTTGTCTTTTTTGAGACAGAGTCTCATTATGCAGTTCAAGCTGACCTTGAGCTCACTTGTGTAGCCCAGGCTGGTCTTGAACTCACACTGATCCTTCTGCCTAAGCCCCCAAGTGCTGGGATTATAGGTGTGCACCACCACGCCCAGCTCTCAATTTGTTTATCTTTGCTTTTTGGGGGGTGCAATATGATATAATAAGAAAAAAAATCATTGTCTAGCATAGTAGAAGAAGCTTTCCCTCCATTGTTTGCTACTGAAAAATCAAAATAAAAAGCTGTGTGCAGGCCTGTAACCCCTACCCTCTAGAAGGCTGAGGGAGAAAGATCACAAATTCAGCTTGAGTAACTTAGTGACTTTGTGAGATCCTGTCTCAAAACTAAAAAAATAAAAGCAAAACAAGAGAAAACAAAAAATGTTTGGGGTATGATGTTCAATGTGAAGACCCTGGGTTTAATCCTTGCTACTGGAGAAAAATAAAAAAGTTTAAATAAAATGACAAGACTGTATAAAACTTAAAATAGAGGGATGGTTACTATTGCTAAACAGTTTAAAAAAAAATACTGTCCTTTGTAACTATGAAATTTTATATGGAAATTCTTAACACATATGAAAGCTGAAAACTTTCAAACTTGAATTTGACTCAACATCATTTTGTATGTAACCTACAAAATAATTCTCAGTTGGTTTTAGTCATAAAATGCTGAACAAGTAGAAATTTCAGAGTAATTTTTAAATGAAGGTGATTAGTAGCTGCAGAATTGGATCTACAGTGAAATATTGAGTTAGACGCTAGCTTACTTTGTCATGAACTCATTTTCTACAGTCATTACACATGAATAAATAATAATAGCTAGACATATTAATGGCTGTAATGTTGTAATGGGATTATTTAGGCAAAATATAATAACAAATTATTTCAAACCTCAAGGTAAAATTACCTAATAGAGACTTTAACTAAAAGCCTCACTCAGCATGTACATGTGTACTGTTTAAAAAATGAAATTATAACAAAATTTTCCCCAAGATAGTATGCGAGTTCACTATTTGTGACAGTTGTAAACTGGAAAAGAAAATTCTATTGTAGAGACCATAAAATTTAAATAACCAGGACAAACATAGAAGGAAAAAACAAAGTATATACCCTTTCTCACAAGTGAATCAGGGCGTCTTTTCCCCCTAAATGATGATATCGTCACATCTGTCTTCACAACTACAAAAATACGGAGAAATTTACAGAGTTTAATATTAGCATACTTAAGTGTAGTATGACATTCAAAATAGAACATGCCAATTTGACTAGAGCTACTCTATATCTGCCTTCTTCCACATTTGCTTCTATCTATCTAATCCATTGGGAAAACAAAGTGAAAGTAAATTACAACTTTGCATTTTCTTTGTTTTTATTTGCTTATTTTTGAAGGTTATGGGGCTGCCCTGAATTTCATGAGCTTTCGAATCTGGAGAAGTACAGACTTCATTTCTCTCGATGTATGTTATTTGGAGCCAGTTGTGCAGCTTATGATGGTTGTAACTGAAAGGGTAACAACAGGGCAACTCCTGCAGTGGTGTTTCCCTTTGTTCCTCTTCTGTACCTTACAGAGCGTTAGGTCTTGCAGAGTTCATGTGCTCATTTAATAATTGTTAGGCATGTATCATGTCCAGAAACTGAGTTCAGGATTTTTACCATAACATGCTTAGATTTCTACATTTCAGATATACCACATTTGGGATTCTTAAACTGTTGATAGTGGATATTCTCTAAATTTCAACCAGGATGCATATCAAAGTTGGTAGTGTTCTATCACTATTCGAAAGCTAGGATTTGTGAACAGTTCTTATGTGCTGAATGCTGGTAAGCACTTATGGGCATTACTCCCTTCAGCTCTTTGCTACCTTCCGAAGTCTTTTCTCAGAATGACAGTCATACTTGTGAACGTTTGGGTGATTAATGGGAAAAACCCAAACAGAATAAGTAACCATTGATCCCTGAAGCAACTGCCTAGGAACTGTAATTAACTGGCATTGATGTTTTAATAAAGTCACTGGCCATGGCCACCTACTTCATTGTTTCTGTATTCTAAATTAGCCTTTTATTCTTGCCACTGTCAGAGATTTGTTCCAGACATAATATTAATTAGTCACTGAATAAAGTCATATGACACTTTTGAGTCTGATGGAGAAACCATGAGGTTGTTTAGGGAAAAAGTGAATCATTGAACTTTAAAGTTCCTAGAAAATAATACATATGCATTGGTAATCCTTTCCATTACCACAAATGTGGGAGCTTTTATAATTAGTACAATAATAATTGTGCAATAACAAGATAAATTTTATCTTTGTAATACAACTATTCCTTCTATATGCAAAACTAAATATTGCAGATTGAATAAAATGAATGATAATGCAATATACCACTGAGCAAACAATATAAAAGTTATTACTTTTAAATAACTAGAAAAAATTTAGACTTTGCCCACTAACTTGATATTTGAAATAATGATGTGAAAAATAACAGTTTACATTAAAAGGCCAATTTTTATAAGAAATAGAGATATAAAAATATCAAAACGTTCATTTTAGATTTATTTTATTTTTATATTATTATGTAACTACTCCTTAGAGCTCTTCACAGTCTTTCTAAACACTGCCTAATATATGCTATTATTCCTAATATATCCCTTATGTAATTCCTATCTATGAAATGAAATATTTCTGAATAAATAAGTTAGATTTTGGGACTCATGCTTTAGGAATTTTTTTTTTTTTTTTTTTTTTTTTTTTTTTTTTTTTTTTTTTTTTTTTTTTTTTTTTTTTTTTTTTTGTCTTTTTGTTACAGGGTCTGGCTATGCAGTTCAGGCTGGCCTTGTAGGCCAGGGACTCAGCTTCTGCCTCAGCTTTCCAAGTGCTGGGATTACAGCACGAACTGCTATGCTTGACCAAGACTCATATTTTTAAGGACATCTCCCAAAGGACAAAGTCTCAAATTATAGGAAAAATAAAGTTAAACAATGCAAGTTTCTACTACTAAATATTTTTTGAGCGAATACAGTATTTAGAAAACATAGTTTGTGAATCTTTAAATGTCTACATAATGAATTCAGTACAATAGTCTAGAAAATTCTTAATGGACTCCCCCTCTCATTCTCATAGAAAATCCTGAAATGTATGAGGCATTTGGACCAGTGCTCTTCAGCAGTTTGAGTCTTATTCATGAATAATTTTGATAATTTGTATGTGATGTTTATAAGGATTGCAAGGGTGTTGGGGACTGAAAAGCGAGAAAGCATACAAAAATTAACAGGGCAGTATGAGCAGGAGGTGTTTCAGACAGAATTCTCCAGGACTCTTCTGGAACCAGTGCTTTCTTCTGGCTCAGTCCCCACTGAGTCCAGGTCATGAGCCGCATCTACTTAGCTCCTCTGTCACCTCTGCTTTCATCTTAGCACTGATCCTGCATGTTGCACTGGACACACATTTCCTGTGTGAATCAATCCAAAATGTCTTAGGGGCCAGGGAGATAGCTCCATGGCACAAGTGCCTGCCTGGTAAGTGCAAGGTCCTGAGTTCAAACCCTGGTCTTGCCATAAATAAATAAATAAATAAATAGTCTGAATTTCATATATTACCCCTGTCTTTGTGTTGAAAAAAAAAAAATAAAAAAAAAAGATTTTTTTTTTCCTTACCTGAGTACCTCAGTTCCACTTGGGTTTTGAATAGGCATCTTCAAATTCTCTTATTTGTGGTCAAACTCTTTGTTCAAACTTCTCATGTTCCTTTCATTTTAATCCTTGTGACTAATGTACCTCCAAGAACTCAAGCTCCATCACTTTTCATACTTTCTTCCTATTGTCTGGTTAATTCTCTTAAGTTCATCTTTTTCTATTCTCTACTTATTCTTAGGCCTTGAATGCAACCAGAATGATTATGTGTTAAGAGCATACACGGTGTGAACCGCCCTGCGTGCTGCCCAGGTGATACTTTAGCAGAGTTGCTCCTGAAGCCCTCTATATCCTCTCTAGAAACCTACAGACTGAGGCAACCACAAGTGGAAATACTCAGAAAAATATTCTGCATCTGTACTGTAAATGACCCTCTTGTCAGTATTTTCTCTAAACAATGAAGCATAGCCACTATTATATTTACTCAGTACAAGGTGTTATAGGTACTCTATGTATGATTGAAAGTATATGGGTGGAAATGTGTGGGCATAACGACACAATTATTAATGTAAGACTTGAAGCCGGGCGTGGTGGCGCACGCCTGTAATCCCAGCACTTGGGAGGCTGAGGCAGGAGGATCACTGAGAGTTCGAGACCAGCCTGGGCTACAAAACTGAGCTCAACGCCAGCCTGAACTGTACAGCGAGACCCCGTCTCAAAAAGACAAAAAAAAAAAAAAAAAAAAAAAGACTTGAGCATCCATAGATTGTGGTCTCTGCAGGGAGTCCTAGCATGACTTCACCAAAGATGATTATTTTCTCACTTACTACTATCAACAAACCTGTTAAAAATGTTAAATTATTATATTGTTGTTGTTAAAGTTACTGGACAAGAAACCACCAAAATCTGTGTTCTGAGTTTATCTACAAAATATCCGAGGCAGAATTTGAATATACTCATTTTGCTTCTCAAACTTTTACTTGTTATCCTCTCTTGAATCTCTTCTCATACTCATCCCTCTCCACAAGGCACAGACATTTTTTTATCATATTTCAGGCCACAGTGATTTTCATAGCTTATGTCCTGAATGCTAATTCAGGACACAGGAGGACTGAATCTACTTTAGTATTCTGGGTTCATCTCCAGCTGGCTTGACAGGTTTGCATTCCAGCCTCAGCAGGTTCTATTCCAGTCCCAGCAAAGGCTCTTTCTCATACAATCACTGCCACTGATTGAGCTGCTCTCTGCCTGGAATGTTGTTCTTTTCTATTTTCTTTTCTTTTCTTTTCTTTTCTTTTCTTTTCTTTTCTTTTCTTTTCTTTTCTTTTCCTTTCCTTTCCTTTCCTTTCCTTTCCTTTCCTTTCCTTTCCTTTTCTTTTCTTTTCTTTTCTTTTCCTTTTCTTTCCGGTATTTAGTACAGAGTCTACAGGTTCTATAGGGTCTCACTACACAGATCAGACTCATGGTGATCCTTCCTTTTTCCAGCCTCCCAAATTCTGAGATTACAGGCACGTGCTGCCACACTCAGTCTCAATCCCCCTCTCAGCATGCTTCTGGGACCAGGGATGGGACCAGCACTGCAGGCAGGAGTTCAAACCCCTCGCCACTGACTGTGTCTGCCTAAGCAGGCACTTTAATTCACTATGTTGTATATCTTTAGGGGATTTGGAAACTACAGATGGCTTTGTATTCACTGTCACAATTCTAGTGGAATAGTCAGTCTCATGGCCCTAAAGTACTCTTCATCTACATGTCAGGACTCTTTCCTTCCTCCTGTCAAAATGGTAGCCACAATTTTCAATGAGTTTTTCTGCACTAAAGTATGTTTATAGTTAATTATGTAGTTCTGTGAGCTACCTGTGTCTTCTGAAATTTCTATACTAAATTATGTTGTCTTTCTAGAAGAAATCATTTTACTCATTCAAAATTCCCTGTAATGTTCTGCCCTATGGTATTGGTAATATTAATATGTACCTATATCAGCACTTTCTTATACATATATTTGGCAAATAATATTAACATGTTTTATTTCTAAATTTAAGGCTTGAAGGTAAAGCCTAAGTTGTTGTTGTTATTGTTGTTGTTATTATTATTATTATTATTATTATTATTATTATTATTACTATCTCTTTAGTTACAGTATTTTGCCCAGTGGGAGCCATTATTCTCACTTCATTTATATACCTCCGAGCCTTTGACTTGAACATTCCTATACATGTTAAATGTGCATAAATATATAATATTTATATAGTTGTACTTGTTTAACAACTTGCTTAATTCATCTAAACTGTAGGTATTAGGGCTGTTTTTATATCTACCTTCTGCTGTTATGATATTTTCTATTATAAATAATTGAAATTATTTCGTCCATCTTTTTGATGAGCATTTATGTTTCCTATGAATTTTTATCTTTAGTACAATGTTATATGGCCAGCCAAATAGCTTAGCAGATGGTAGCAGTTGCAAACATGCCAAGTGGCTGGGCTTTGATCCCCTGGGTCTACTATGCCAGCCCTGCCCCTAGGGCACACTGAAATGGCAGTTGAAATTGGGCATGGTGGTGCCTGCCTATTATCCCAGCTTTTGGGTGACTGTAAATAGATGGATCACTATGAGTCCTATCTAGTAGTGAGACCTTGAACACCCTGTAGACCCTTCACTAAAATACAAAAATATGTATTTTTTTTTTCACCTAGTTTTTCACACATGTTCTGAGTTTTCCTTTTTAAATATATCTTTCTTCTGTCAATATATGACTCTGTGAAGGCAGCATCCTTATCTTTCATTCTCTTGAACACTGAATCTGGTAGTTTATATGCAATCAGAGCATGATGGGATTTGCGCATTTGGTGGACAATGAAGCATTTTATCAGTGGAATATTTTCTCCTTCGTGTGCTATGTGTTTTAAGGTCCTTTAAAATAATTCACTGCGATTATGGAACATTGAATTATGTATACAACTATTTTCTTTTAGTTCAATGAGAAGAAATTATTTTGTACCAATAATGATTAGAAAAATTATCACTTCTACACTCTGTGCTTTGTATAACTACTAGGAAGAGAACAATATGCGTTGTATCAAATTTTGGAAATGTACTACTTATGTGTTTTGAAACTGTCACATTGTTATTTCTTATTAAATGCAATAAAAAATAGAGTAAAAAAGATAAATAAATAAACTAGATCTTGCGATCCTTCTTCTGTGGCCTCCTGGGGGGCTGGAACTCTAGGTGCATGCCACATCCAGCTCAAAAGGTAGTTTGGTTTTAATTTACAGAAGTAATACAGGTGTATGGAATGCAACAGGGTGCTTTACAAAGATGTATGCATATTGCATAACAGCAAAATAAAACTAATAAACATACATTAACTGACATAAAGAGAAGATCTTTGTGAACAGTGTACAATGATTGGCTACTAAAACTTTATTCTAGATCTAGAAATGTGCTAATTATATGCTCTTAGCTGCTCTTGGTTATAACACCCTTTTTATTTTGTCAATTCAAATTGGTAACATGTTCTAACATTAACAATTCCTCACTAGTAAGAAATTCTTGTTTACAGTAATTATCTGTAATAAATTCTGATCTCATTTTTAACTATTGTCAGATTTGGTGTTGGTAGAGAAAAATTTATAAATAGCTTTAGAGTAATATAGTCTAGTGGATAATGTTACTATCTAGATTTTATGATTAGAGATGATATTTCATTGCTTTGTTCATTTGAAAATTAGTAGTTATAAATTAAATTGACTATCATCACAAGAAATAAATATAATATTACACTGAAAATACTGCAATGTTAAATTGTCAGATGAAATTGTATTATAATGAAAACTTCGTTGCTTACTGTAGTCTCACTCCCTCTCTCTCTCTCCCCACTGAGAAAATTTACCCAGGAGAATCATTTGCATTTTACACAAAATCAAATACATGTGAGTCAAAATGCCAGAATTATAAAATAAGTCCAGCCTAGCTTTGTGAGCTACTTGTCTTACAGTGAAGAAAACAGGGACTGGAAAGAGAATACCATAAGTTTTTTTTTTTTTTTCACTTATTCTACAATTTCTGTTGAAAACTTTCCTGAAAAATGTTTTATATTTGCTTTCTTTTCTTGTTTTGCTTTATTATTTGGCATGGAAAATTAGTCCTTACTAATTAATTGAAGTAATACGTGAAAAAATGATTTACAAAATATCATTGCTATAGTTAGGCTTTTTGGTTGAGAATATGTACTTCTACCTTCAACTATCCTCTGTATGTTTCTTGGTCTTTATCAGTTCTATGAGACATTTATTAATAGTGTGACACAAATTGCTTGCCATAGTCAAGGAACAACCTCCCTAGCCTAGAGGGCAGTATTGGAGATTGAGTTCATGTTCAAGATGTGGTGGTAGAGATGACAAAAGAGATGCTGATAAAAATGAAGAGCAGAGCGGGGAGGAGGAGGAGAGATGAGGAAGAGGGAGAGAAAACAGTAATGGAACTCCATGTGAGCTGTGAAATACAAACATCATACAGTGCTCAATCACATGCAATGATTTATTCCAAGCAGTTTATACTGTTATAATAAAGTAATCATGTTTTAAATTTATACCTATGGAAAAAAAATCACTGTACAGTGGGAGAATGAACTGGATCCTGTGGTCTTTCTTGTGGTCCTTATTTTGTCCTAATTAGTGAGAAATGCTTTCAAATAACTAAAATCTTGTATTATGATTTTTGTTGTTGTTGTTGTTGTTTTTAGTACAGAGTCTACAGGGCCTACAGGGACTCACTACACAGATCAGACACATAGCTGTTTTCACCCTCTCAAGTGCTGGGATTACAGGCACATGCCACCACACCCAGTCTCAGTAGCCATCTATGCATGTCCAGGGACACAGCTGGCACATGATGCTGGGGATTGAACCCTGGTCCCTGTGCCTGCCCAAACAGGCTCTTTAATCCACGGAGCTATCTGGCTGGTCTTGTACTATGACTCCTAACTTATAAAAATGCTGATTAAACTCAGTCATTTGTTTAAGACTATATTAGCAGATCTTATAGAAGTCAAAAGGCTTATGCTTCAATGTGTTATAAAATCTCTACTTTTCTGCTTCTTTGAGAGCTGTGTTTTGTATACATTTTAAACGTATACAAAAACTACTCTTGGTAGTACATGCTTGGTAATCCTAGCTCTCGGGGTAGAATGACCATCTTAGTGCACATGTTGAAGATTAGCTTAAACAAAATAGTATGATCAGTATCAATGTTTTTTAAAAAAAGAACATAAATGTGTGGATATTTCTGCAAAATTAAGATGCATTTCAGTCATTCCAAAACAGCATTTCACTAGGGCATTTGCCATGACATTCTTTTCATCATGTCAATGTCCATGCATCTTGCTGACTTGATATGTTAGGATACAGAGTTTGGACATGCAAAAGAATCTAAGAAAATCTCTTTGCAAACAACATTTTGAAGAATCTACATTTCCTTCTATTTAGTATTGGACTTTATTTTTATCCTGATTAAAATACATAGTGAGAAATGCATTCATACATGTCACCCTTATGGAAATACGACACTGAATTAGTTTGCATGCATTTAAACTACTTGCTCCGCAACTGACACTGTAGATTTGTATCTTAATTACTGAAAAAGTATAATGTTCCCATACAGCTTTATTACATTGACTGAAATGTCTTGTAGCAGGATTTTCAACAGCAGAACTATTAAAATTTATTAGTTGAAAAAAAATTTATTAGTTGATATTTCTTTGTTTGGGACGTGCTGCCTTTGTTGCTTTCCTCATGCTTGGGGAAATGAGCCCGCAACTTCAGAGAGAAGTGGTGTCTTTTGTTTTAGTCCATAGTTGGTTCTTTCTCAAGAAACAAGGCATAGTGGAGATGAGTTGTTCATGGTGTCCAGACAGTACAGAGCAACAGGAGGAAGAGATATCCTCCCAGGCTACACCCTCTGTGACCTGACTCTCTTGACCAGGATGGGACCCCACCTATGAGCAAGTCATCTGTGCTTTATCATAATGCAATCATGTTCTCAGAGCCTTAGGTTTTCATATATGAAGCTACTGGGGATCGTCTATATCTAAGCTGTAGCAGGGGCTTCTGGTGCATGTAAATGTGCAGCAGTATTCCTGACCTTCATCCACTTGATGGGCAACACCGCTCAATGGGGTGATCATATTTCTTCAGATCACCAAACGTATTGTGGGAAGTAAAATCACACCCAGCTAAAGAACTGCTGTGTGGGAGTCACTATTATAAAGCAATACCCAGTTGAAGATAGAATATATTTCTTTAGAAATGAGTCTATTACAGCGATGGGCTTCTCCAGCTGGCAATTTACTTGTGGAGAATTTTTTGCTCTGTGGTGGCATTAGTGACTGTTTATGCCACCTGTATTGTTGCCTAAAGTTGTGCTTCTGTTTGTGAGTTGAAGACTAGTGCTGACATTTCTGCCAGTTGGATTTAATAGGAATGGAAAGGAGGTGAAACATTTCAAGGCATTGTGTAGGTTGGCCAGAAGGTGTGTGGACAAATTCTATTAACAAATAACAGGATTTGTCCACACACAGTGCCTCCCACACTGAGCCTTAGAAATGTACACCAGGCTGTTCCCATCTCTATTATGCATAAATCGCAGAAATTATAATAAATTGAGCAAAATGTTCTCACACACACGGAGGTTCAGCCCGCATTTTGATGACGACTAGACATTGTGGATTACTTGTCAGGAAGACTGTCTGGTGAAGTAGAGCTGTAATCGAGCTTAGCTCCACTGAGCAGAAATTATTGAATACATCTTCTCCCAACTTTATAATCTTAAAATTATAATAAATAAATTCATTAATAGTAGGTATTTGTGCAGGGGAAATAATTTTAAGTAACAAAGTCTCTGAGTCAGCCAGCTGCCACTGAGAGGTTTGAATAGAATGACTTTCAGGTTCCCTTCCAAACCTCAGGGACTATAAATTTCCCATCTGGACACCAAGGAAGCCACATCATTCCACATGATTAGCATCCTAGGCCCTTCTATTCTTGAAAGGTGCTGTGTTTCCACTTATCTTTAAATTGTTGCCTTCCCAGTGTGAAGCCGTGGCTTTCCTTGAATGCTTTGTCATTGCTGTATTCACAGCTGGTCTGTTGAAAAGCACAATATCAGCACCATCTCTACTTAAAAAAAATACATGGAGCGGTATGGTGACTGCTGGAGCTAGGCTGACTGAGTTTTATAAGCACCTTAGTTCTGAATATTGAGGAATCCCATTTCCATAAACTTGGTCTTTATAGCCCGGCATGAGGTATCAACAAATTTGAAACTGGAAAATGTACCTATAAACTGAACAACAGCCAATGTTTGATTAAAGAGGTTATCTCGTTAAAGGGCCACTTAGGACAAGATATCCAAAAGCTCCTGGCTGCATCATGCACAGCATATGCATCTGTAAGTCTGTATATATTCTGTCTTGTCTTCTTTCCTTGTTCCCTCCCTCCCTCCCTCCCTCCCTCCCTCCCTTGCTTCCTCCTTTTATCCCTCCCTCCCGTGCTCCCTCCCTTCTTTCTTCCCTTCCTCCTTCCCTCTGTCTCTTCCTTCCTTCCTTCCTTCCTCTCTCCCTTCTTCCTTCCCTTCCTGCTTTCCTCCCTCCCTCCTTCCCTCCCTTCCTCTTTTCCTACTCATGTACTCCTACTCATTCCATCACTCATTTGAAGGCAACACTGTGTGATGCTTGTCCTTGACAAGCACAGGAACAATAAAACCAGACTGCTTAGATTAATACAGCAGGTCCCCTTAGTTAGGAAAACTTGTGTAATTTCCTTTTCTTTTTGTCCAGTACATAGGATAAGTATATTTACCATACTGTGGCAGAAATTATAATTTTAATGCTCATAAATTTTAGTAATAGTACTGGCATGTACTAGGTTCTATACTACTCTATTAACTACTGTTAACCAATGTATTCTTAAAGTAACCTGTTTGCATCACTGTTCTAAATCTGTGAGACATTATGTGTCAGATTTTTGCCTTTAATCTGAAAAAGCATATAATTTATTTGAGGGAGCAGATATTATTGATGCACAGTCAAAACGATATGAGTTCTCAAATGTTGAGTAACATCATTTTCAGCGAGCATATGAAGGAAAAAATGACAAGCGTATAGCAGGTATTGAATGCGTGGTGGTGGCTTAGTAGGAATAAAGGAAATAGATAGTTTTAAGCAATCACAGATTAGCAGGAGAGTGACCGTGTTGTGGTGCTCCACCCCAATCTCACTTACTGCCCAGCTGCCATAAAGTTGGGCTGTATGCACCCACAGACTCCTCCAAGAATTGCCTGTAGCGAAATGTAGCCACTTTGCTCAGAAACAAATGTTTTGATGTTTCTTTACTTCTATACCAGGGAATGGATAGCTGATGAAGGAGAGAGGAAGTCTTTGCCTTCAGCTCAGGTGGTCCTAATCTGTGGTGCCATTTTCATTCCAGTCTCTTGTGGATTAAGATGAATCTGGAACTCAAGGGAAGCCAGGTCTTTGCCTCATTTCTCCTGATCTCTTGTGCTTCCATTAGTCCTTCATAAAATCACTTGCTCAGAGTCTTTACCTTCAAACATTGCCATGAAACTCCACATAAGAGCAGCTGTGCCAAATAAACCTTGGAAAATTAAGTGGAAGTATTGATAATCTATTAGAAACCAGTTATCCAGAGTGTAGAATGAGTCCAAGCTCGCTGTCTTGGCCCCATTGTACTTTGCTTTGGAAATGCAGGTCCAGAGAAAGCACTGCTACTGATTAATTTAGGGTGATATTTTGCCAGAAAGGTATGATGGAAAGGTAGAAGTACAATGGAACGTGAGTACTTGCATAAATATTCTGTAGTGCGATGACTTCTTACAGTAGTTATTTGCACATTTGAGGAACGTCCATTTGCTCATTTTAGATTAAAGTATTCAGCTTCATGAAGCCTTGTACATTCTACGTGTATACGCATTCTTTGTTCAATTGAAATGAATTAGAATAGTAGTGAGGCAAACACTAGGAATTTGTGATTTAAGAATGGCTCCATGCGCAGCTCCCAGATTCAGTTTTTGACCTACAGCCAGGTTTTACAAATCAGGAAGATATCGTTTACACATAGGAAAGGGATTGGTTGATGAGGAGAAGAAGAGGGGTGGAGGGACAAGTGAAAAATTAAGATGTGTTATGTAAGTGTAATAACTCCCCACACTAGATGCATCATTATGTCATTATGTACTGTGAACGTGTAGTAACAAAGAATTTTAAGAGAGGAATTGTACATGAATTGCTATCAAGGCAAAAAAAAAAAAAAAAAAAAAAAAAAAAAAAAAAAAAAAAAAAAAAAAAAAAAAAAAAAAAAAGAAAGAACAAAGAAAAAGAAAAGAAATGTATTCAAGGGTTAGAGGTCCAATGATGAAGATACCTGGTTATAGCTAGAAAGTTTGTCTACCTGAAGCTATGGAGATATCCACATATTGGTATCTCAATAAGGTATTCAAATATTGATGAAACACTAACTAGGTTCCCAGGATGCAGATAACTGATAGAGCAGAGACACAGCATTGAATAATCCTAACAAGCAGGACTCTGGAGAACTAGTCTAGTTGGATGGTTTTGTGTTCACAACAAGGCAGAAGAAATGGTACAAAACAACAATGAGAAGCATGGTTCACACTGGCAACACTTCCCGTCCCAGATATCCATGAGGGCTGAAAGACAAGAGCAGTGCTTATTGGAACTTACCAGAGGATGAGTCTTCCGTTCAGAGCCCACTTTCAGTCAAGGCAAGAATAAATCACTCAGGTATTTGCTAATATTTCTACGAGTGATCTCGTGAAACATGGAAAATAGAGCGTGAAGATGAAATGTGTGAACAAGACTGATTGCATATTTATGGAGCCAGGTGCAGAGCGCAAGTGCTGATCCTCTTATCCAAATCTATTAATAACTTTACGCAGTGATGGGATTGCTAACTGCCATGTAGGACCCTTTCATATGTAAGGCACTAGGCAACAGGAAGTACTGCAAGTGGCTTTAGATCTACCCTGTGCCTGGTACTTGATTGAGTAAGTGACTTTGCCTTCTCAGTTTTAGTCTCCTTGATATGTTAATAATCTTATGATCTAAGTCAAAGAGTTTGAGTGACAGCTAAATGCATTAAATGAGATATTCAGTACACTGTAAGAATTCCCAAAATTGTTTTGAATGTTATTATTAACGGAAATAGAATATTTGGCAGCTAATGAAATTTTCTTTTCTTTTCTTTTTTTTTTTTGTGGGACCAGGGTTCGAACTCACGACCTTGCACTTGCCCAGCTGGCACTTGTGCCTCGGAGCTATCTCCCCAGCCCCCTAATGAAATTATTGAAAATAAATTTGGTCCTCATTTATTGGAGACCAACTACCATGAGTACCTATTTAAAGCTATTTATGTTATCCTTACAGTTTCAAATGATAAATGTTCAGTATGTGAAGAAAACTGAATACTCAGTTAGTCCATAAGCAAAATGCTGAAATGTAGATTGCTCTTTTCCAAGTTTTGCATTTGTAAGAACAATTGGGATTCTGGTGCCTTAACAAAAGTGAAAATCTATGTATTATGCAATAATTTTGCCATATTCAAGGAACTGGTGGCAGAAGGTGACTTAACATAATGTAAATTGGCAGGCTGTGTGGTCCCTGAAGACTGACCCACAAGTGTAAAAATGAGCTGCAGCCTGATTTGTGTCCATTTCCAAATCTTCCCCCTTTAAACCTACGGACTTTTCTTTTTCCTACTTAAGAAACTCCTGCTGCTCAAGGGATAACAGTAGTGGGGATTTTAGCTGTGAAAGAGAGTTTTGTGTGGTCCTTAATTGGGAGAGGAACTTGTCAAAATAATATATTCGCAAATACTCCAAACCATTATGGGCCTCGCAACACTACATAAACTGTCACAGGCTGATGGCAGGTGGGTTGATTTTTCAGCAGTACTAAAAGCTGCCAGGAATATCTTTCAGAAATCTACTCCCTTGAAGATTGCTAGTTCAGGTATCAGAACAGGTAGGGAGGGTACAAGGGGGAGACAGGAAAGGAATTAGATGGCTGGATAACTGCTGTAAAATATTTGAACTATGACAGCCGATTTCCATTTAATTTGATTTAGGAGATAATCTGCTTTGAAATCAGAAATTTTAGTACGTTAAAATATTTCTATATTAGATTTGGACTACAGGTAATTTGAGAAAACTAATGAGAAGACTAGCAGGGTAATCTAATTGAAAATGGAAAGAGAATACAGAAATGAGCCCTTCTTGTGTGTGTGTGCAAAGGACCCAACTGTACGCCTAGGATGGTGGCTGCTCAAGTGTGAATTTTGTTTCCGATGGCTCATAGGCAAGGTCTCATTTTCCATCCTCATGACAGTTTTGGCCATATGCACTGATTGCAGCTTCCCACATTCTGAATGCACTTTCGAATTGATCAGAAATTAAAAAAAAAAAAAAAACCCATGAATACATATTGGCCATCACTTTCCATTACTCCCCCTCATCTCCATTTTCAAATTTTCTTAAACATATTTTATGCCACAGGCTTCTTTGGCAATCTAGAGAAACCTGTGGATCACTTTTCAGAGTAGAGTTTCTAAATGCGTAAAATAAAATTCATAGGTTCATAAGAGAAACCAGTTTTATTGAAATAAAGTTCTATCCTTCAACCCCTTAGATAGACACTACTGCCCTAGTTCTTGGACCTTCTTATGTAAATCATGCTAATTAGTGGGAAATCACAATAAAGAACTTGAGTTCTATCCAGAACAACTCCCACAAGGGGTAAATGGAAGAAGAAATGCACCAAAAGAAATGGAAAAGGTCAGACCCCTTGGGATGAAGTGCGTTTAGGTGCTGTGTGTAGGAGAATCATAGAGAGGCTTCAGGGAAAGCAGAAGGGAGTAAAATTACAGATCAAAAGAAATGGTAGAAATATATTTTAAATTGTGTACCCTTTGATGTTCTGCTAGAGACAGAATGAGAAATTTATCATTACTGGTGTCAGCATGAAGACTGAGTTGCATGAGGTTCAGAGGGGTACCTAGGTTGCACATGACTTAAAACACACACACACACACACACACACACACACACACACACACACACACACACACACACACACAAAGACTTACTGTTGTTTTGATAGTCTTAAATCCCCTTTGCAATCATCTCAAACTATAAGAGGCATTAGTCTTACTGAAGTGGAGGACTAAACCTCCCTAACTCACTGCTTCCGAGAAAAGCCTTGTCCTTCCCACTTGTACTTCCTGTATGACTTGGTTCCCATTTCAGTCCCATTTATTCAATATTACCTTAGCAGCTATATTTGCTGCTTACTTACTGGTTGACTACCATTTTGTCCCACTTCAGATTCATCCCGTGATTTGCCATTGGATCATGATTTACCTAAAGGACTACACATTTGGTCTTATTAATTCCTACCTTGATCCTACCTCACTTCTTCAATTGGCTCAATGAACACCTTTGAGAAACAGGGCTTACCAGCAACTCATTTTGTGACCCTCCTTCTGTCCCTCTCAGACAGAAGCTTTCTTTCTTTCAGTAAGTTCTTCCTACTGTTAAAAAAATGTCACGCTCCTTTTCCAATATCTACGTTTACAGATTCTCTGTGATACATTGCCTCACACACCTTTCTTCTCACAATGTGACAAGTAATTATTTCCACCTTAGTAAATACACTCTTGCTTTGCATTGCTGCTATGTGTGTTTCTTCCTTCACTTGAATGATCCCACTGCTTAGAATGTTATGACAAATGAATGAATGGAGAAGAGAATGAATGAATTCATAGAACAAATGGTGGGTATCATTGGTGGACAACAAATGGTGCCACATCATTACATTTATTTCTGGTAGGGGTACTTGTAAACATAGAAGACACTGATGTCATGATAACTATTGCTTGAGGAGTTTCCTCTCTGTGAAAGCCTGAGACAATGTCTTCTCTCTAGTGGACTCTCCTTAGGCACACTGTACATCGTTGATCACTTTCCTCTGTAGCCCCATAATCTCCTTGAGGAGAAAATCTGGGACACCACTGAGTTATAGGTTGTTACAGTACAGGTTCTCTTATGTCCTGAGTCCTCATTGACTTTGAAGGGATAGGGCCAAAAGGCTCAAGTCAACAGGTTCCAACATTGCCAATTCTGCTGATTAAACACTACTATTATGGAATATTTGATTATATATACAGCTACTTTCTTTTAGTTCAATAAGAAGAGTTGTACAAATAATGTTTAGAAAACTTATCACATCTGCATCTTGTACCCTGAACAACTGCTACAAAGACAACAATATGCAATGTATTAATTATTGTTACTGTTCTACTAACCTGATTTGAAACTGTCTCATTGTTATTTTGTTCTCATTAAAATTAATAAAACTAAAAAAAACACCAACGTCTACTTGTGAATGTTAATGACAAAAAATCCATCATTAAATTACAGGGGGTTGGATAAATTATTTAAGAATTTGCTAAAGATGAGGAAAACAAAAATAAAAACTGGTTTAATACAATGGGTATCATTATAAATATTTTGTTAAAATGTTAATTTCATGATAAATCTGTCTAACTAAAGTAGCTTTGCAACTATAAAGCCTTATTTTGCTGCAACAAAATGATAAATTATGATGTAGACTAATTTTTATTTCCATATAAACTTACTAAATGGGTAGCATGAAAATAAAAATATTTCGGGGCCTGGCGGGATGGCTCAGTGGTCTAAAGCACCTGCTTAGGAAAGTTTGGGCGGCTTCAGGGACCGCAGTTTGATTCCCGGCACCACATGCTGCGCCAGCCCTGCCCTCTGGGGGGGCTGAGCCAGCCATAAAAATGAGTGAATAAACAAACAAAGGTTCTGAAACAAGAAAAAAAATTAAAAAATAAAATTAAAAAAAATAAAATAAAATAAAAATATTTCAATGATTTCATATACATCTGGACATATCTAAAAGTCTTTTTCTTGATTTTCCAAATGAAGTATAAATGAAATGTTTAATGGATTTTTTTCATAATACTGTGGCAAAAGTAGTCATACTATAGAGGATTAATTTGTGGGTATTCATTATGAAATGTTTTACGGAAGATTGTTCTAGGGACAAACATGATTTAGTCAAAACAACAAAGTTATAAATTCTTCAGCATTCACTTTAATCACACTTAAGTATTACATATCCACTATGTAGTGAGCATTACTTTAGGGTATAAGCTTAGAAATCCTGCTCAAACTTCAATTGAAAATATGCATTATCCTTAATGGGCATTATTATTTTTAATAAGGTGTCAATTTATATACATATTTCTTTTGTAAATTATTGTTCATTAAGACAGTTGATTTTTAATTAATAATAACATGAAAACATAAGAATCACATAAATAATCAGAGTCCACATTAATCACTGTACTATTTACATCAAAAATTTGGTGTTTTTCCCAAGATCTTAGTTTTCATTCAAGTATAACTAAAAATTCTCTTGGAATTCTGGTGTTGAAGAGTTAGAGTTCTGCATAGTGTTGTATATTATGTGTTGATTCCCCGAAAGAAACGACAAGATGATCTAATGAATTTAGCTCAGAGGTCTCACTGAGGCTTACATCTCTCTAAGTGAGCCCGACTCTCAGAAGTATCTCACTTTTATTCAGAGCCAAGGAACAGGCTCAGGAGCACAATCACTTTAGTAAAGAAAGGCTACAATCTCTGACCTCCACCATTTGTTCAATGCTAGGTTCATACAAATGCTAATTAAAAAGATTACAAGCCAGGGAGGAGCCAACTAACAAAGAGCCTTCAGGGTAAGCTGTTGTCTTCCTCCTTGAAACTTAGCTTTCTGGAATTCCCAAGTAACAGACCACAGCTATCACTGGGCTTTGTTTATTGCTCTTTGCTTCTTGAGATGCTAATTTCTTATCTCTATGCCATAGGAAAAATGTGTTTTATATTTCTGAGATCTCTTTCAATATCAAAATTAAAGTTAGTTACCACTGGAAGTATAGTCATTATGAAATTACCTAACTTCCATTTGTGAACAAAATTGAAAATAGAAAAACATAGAAACAAACTGCTTGGCAAATGTGAGGTCCTGATTTGATTTCCAGTACCAAAACAAACAAACAGAAAATAAGTGGAGAGGAAATTAATAAAATATACCCTGCTGAAATTAAATTAATATTTCAGTTTCCAAGGTGAAATATTTGTAAGATAAACCAGTTAATACAAAAATTCATAGAAATTTATATTAACCATGCCAAAGTAAATGCGTCTAGGATGACAATAAACATTTATGTATTTATTCTTTATTTATTTTTGCTTTCCACAACTTTATTTTAACATAACTATGCCTATAGAGTTACACTCATGTTGCTTAAAAGAATGAAATTTAAATTGCCCTATAAAATTTCAACTAAAAAATTGGTACATAGCTTAAGAATTTAAAAGCATTTGAAATGTGGTTTATTTTTATCAGTTACAAATGTATGAGGAAAAAATAATCCAGAAATATCATGCAGACCCTGCCGTTATATCTGGATTAATAGGTAAAAGGCCACTCTAAGGTCTTTAATCGATATTAATGGAGACATTAGAAAAAAATCAAACCATATCATACAATTGTAAAAGAAGAAAGTATTTGTCTTCTCCTCTTTGAAGTTACAATTTAGTCCTCATTCATACCAAAGGAAAATGAGAGCGTTGCTGTCTAGAGGATTGATCTCTCCCTCAACAGAATAACAGTTTTCAGTGAAGTACTATTATGTAGCCGAAACAGCCTAACCATTTGTAATATTAACTTAGAATACAGCCAACTATTCAGCTTTAGAAGTTTCCAGCCGTATAGCACTGAGGACTAAAGTGCCTGCTTAGACAGGGCACAGGAGCCGGGATTCAGTCAACAGCGTGCTGGCCCCACCTCTGGGGCATGCTGAGAAAGCAACTGAGTGGGCTTGGTGGAGAGCACCCGCCAAAACAGGAGGACCACTATGAGTCCGATCCATGTAGTGAGATCTTGTAGATACTGTACTAAATATATTTTTTTAAAAGGAAGGAAGTGATCTTTCCTTCTTCACTAACTGCAACGGTGTTTTCAAGGCCTGAACCTCTATTTTCACTTTCGCTGGAATAGTTTTTCCAGCTTGTGATTGAGGTTTTAAGTTTCTGTATAGCACTTTGAATCTGCTTCATATGTCCTATTTCTTTCCTATATTGCTTATTCATGGATTCCATCATTTTTCTATTTGCCTCTGTTTTTGTATCCATATCTTCTTTAGGAGAATTTAGTACTTCTTTCATTATAGGTATCATTTCTTTTTTTTCTTCAGAAATTATATCTGATTGCCTTTATACCCTTTTGCAGTTTCTTGATTTTGGCATAGAGTGAACTATTGTATGACTGATCTGTAAATGTTTTCTTCATTGTTCTTTTACACAGTTTTTATTGTTATGTTCAAGTTGGCAAACTATAATTGCAATCTATTATTAATCTTATGCTATGTATTCATTTCAGAAATATTTCTTTAAAATTCACTCTGTCTACATCTTATATCTTTAGTATTTCAATATTTAGCTACAATTTTAATATTCTAATTATTGAGTTTCAATAAAGTTAATAAGAAAAAAATTTTATTACTTTTACTAAGAAATAGCAATGTGACAGTTTCAAAACATTTTAGTAGTACATTCCCAATAATTGATACAATGCATATTGTTGTCCTCGTAGTAGTTACACAGAGCACAGGAAGTAGACATGATAATTTTTCTAATCATTATTGGCACAAAAATGTCTTCTCATTAAACGAAGAGAAAGTAGTTGTATACATGGTCGAATATTCCATAGTTGCAGTGGGTTATTATCAGAACTGGCAATGTTGGAAGCTGCTCACTTAAGCCTTTTACAGCTCAAGAAAAAAAAAAAAATTAAAGAAAAGGAAGGAGGAGCAGAGGGAGGAACTGATTTAAATATCTTTTTAAGTTAGTGTTTTGGGTGTTTGCTTTAATGCTAAACTTGAACTGTTAATGGGCACTATACTCTGTTTGGCAAAATTATTCTTCCCCACAAAGGAATATAGGAAGGAGCTTTACATGAACCCTACCAAAGACTACATAGTGGACTAGGCAAATATAAATGGAATAAGAGTCCAGTCTCTCATTATTGGAGAAAATACTTATAAATAAGTAAAAAGAAGATAATACTGTAGTGTCTTGAACACTTGATTAAAGCAGAAGGTTCTAGTGTGAAATTATATTTATCCTAGAAGAAACTGCTTCAAAGTTAAATATAAGGTATATGAACATGGTTTGGTATATATGTGCACATTTCCAAATTGTCCTTATAAAAACATCAGAAACAGTGACCATACAATTAACAGGCCATGCCTATAACATGAAACTGACCCATATTCCATAACTAACACTTGAGGAAACCACTGCACTGTCTGCCTTCAAAGCCTTTCTACTACATGAAAGGCAGAAAGGAGTTTAGACTGCTCTCTCTAGCCAATGGCCCAGGTAGTTAAATAATAATCTATACTACAACTATACTGCAACTGGTCTCAAAAGGTTGACTTGAATTGGCAGCTATGGTAATTTATGTCCCTACTTCCAAATTACAGCCAACCACTTAGAGCATACTTAACCAGAAATAGTTACCTAAGATACCTGACCCCTTACCTACAGCTTTTCCATGAAATGGCCCTGTTAGGGTGTACTTTTCTGATATAAAAATGTCTCCTTTATCTGCCTTCTGTTTGGCCACTTCCAACCACCAGTGAAAATACATAATCAGTATATTGAGTGACTCCCTTGTTACAGTAAATGTTGAATAGAATGGTCTTCTTTTTCCTTATTTACTTCATCTTTATTTCCAGAGCAGTGATACCCTAGCAGAAAAAAAACACACTTGTGGTTTACATTTGGTTGTCTGAAAATGATGCTTTAAAATAAAAGGAACCAGGCCTCTGTGCAGATATTACAGATATCAGGGGCGGAGAAGGGGAAATTTTAGATGAAGTGAATGTATCTTGTAATGTCAAAAACTAGGGAAGTGCTGCCAGAGAAAGAGGAGGAAGAGATCAAAAATGATGAAGAGAAGGCCTGGGGAGATAGCGCAGTAGAATAAGTGCTTTCCTGGCTAACACAAGGACCTGAGTTCAATCCCTGATTTAAAAAAAAATGATAAAGAGAAAAAATAAGGGAAAGTGAAGAACAGTACTGAACAAAGGGAAAGGTGTCAAGGAGAAAGCCTCCCTGGACCAAGTAGGAACTATCTGTGCAGCAAAAAAAAAAAGCAGGATCAGTCCAAGAACAGGGAGAGTTAGTGAATGTTCTTGCTGATGTGAATAAATGCTCGAGTGAGTGAAAAAAAAAAAAAATGGGCAGAATTAATAGCTCTTCTTATACAAAAGTTGTATTTGGGAAATACAGAAGCATTGTAGAATATAAAACTACCATATAATCACAAAAGAAACAAGCATTGAAGGCTACATTCCCTGGTGAATGTTCATATTAATGAGTAAAACCTACGCACTGAAAAGACTACCCTCAATACGTTCATGAATTGCTGTGATTTTCTTAACATATGTCTGCAAAATCTTTGAAAACCTTTTCTTTAGAGATTTAACCTACTGCCCATCATGAAATTCTTATGCTATTCATAATCAGCTGGGCTAAATAACTCACTTTTAAAAAAAATGTAAGAAGGGGAAAATTATAGAAGCCATCTTAACCAAATAATCAAAATTAAAGTTAGCAGAGCTGTGACGTATTGTGATCATTTGTATTGTGATACAAGGCCATTACAGATCACAATATCTTCCTAAAATTTTAAAACATCAGCTTAATTATAATAAAATATTAAGTATCAAAATAAGAAAGATTTTCTAAAGTTATCTATCCAAGTAGCATCATTTTAAGCATCAAACTGATGAAAACTAAGAAAGATTTGGTAATTTTGCAGTTGCTGAAGAGCAAGGAGCGGTACTGTAATGATGTTGTGCAACTGGGGAGACTGGATTTGTGGTTAAGATGGACAAAAAGACATCGGGGAAAACCGGAAGACTCAAAATGAAGCTTGTAGTTTATTTAGCAGAATTGTGCCAACATGAATCTCTTACATTTGGTACAATATTCCTTGGTAGCAGAAGATTGGGAAATGTCATGAGTACCATACTTTCAAAGCTTCTGTAAGAAAAAAAAACTATTTCTTAATCCATTCTTAAATGCTCATTTAGAAATAATTAAATGTTTATTTCTTAAACAAACGAGCACAAATAAGTAATTTAGTCATAAAACGAGAGTGGTCTATGACACTAAAAAATGGTTTAGCCATTTGCAATGAATGTAGTCAGACCCTCCTTAGTTTAACATCATCCAGAATGGTACAGCTCTGTGTAACCTTTTCTTTCTTTCTTTCTTTTTTTTTTTTTTTTCTGTGTAACCTTTTTAACAGAAACATCATTTTGTTAACATTTTAAATAGTTAGGAACAGACATGAAATCTGTCAACAGAAGCTGTGATTTTGGAATACATGTGTAGGTGAATGTGAATGGTTATGTGTCTATGTATTTATATAGATGTAGCAATGGGTATATAGATATTTATGGCTATTTACATTTAGAAATCACTTTACAGTGTTGAGAATTAAATCTAGAGCCTTGTGCATGCTGGATAAGCACAGAAGCACTGAGCCACATCCTGAAAAATCAAAATGTTTTTAAAAAAATGTTAAAGTGGTAATGAAAAACAATCCTCCAACAGGTACAAATATTGCTGTATTTCAACTGATGGCTTTCATTTGCATATAACAGAATATTAAATTGTTTTACAGGCATTATTTTCTTCCACATTTCAATTGTAAGCATGCTTCCATGGTATTCTCATTCTGTGATTATGGAACCTAATTTCCACTAACTCTCACATGGTACTTTCTTGAAATGTTTTTCCAGCAAAATTATTTCCACATCAGCCCTACCTACCCGACCATTTTCCATCTCCTATTTTTTCTGAGTCTACCACACTGCTGTAACTGTCTTTCTTAGCTGAATTGTTGTGAACAGATCAATCATGGGAAGAATGGCACCAAGCAGGCAGTATGGTGCACCAGTGGGCTTCTGAAGGGGCTTCCTCCCAACGCCAGAGCCCAGCTGACAGAGATTTCAGGGCTTTTAAAGAAAAAGTGAGAGAAGAGTTCCCATAATCAGGTTTGGCACATGTGATTGGATGGCTCAGTGACACCATGGGCTGCTGAAGGAGCTCCAGCACCTCCTTGAGCTGCACTGCAAAGTCAGCACATACATTTACATAAAGGGAAAAGAGTACTATTATCTTGCCTGCCAACATGTCCGCTTGGTCTTGACCAGTGTCCTGGGAAAACTTTTGTCTAAAATTCTAATTTCTCCTATCAGAACCTGTACAAAAAGGTCAAATCACATCCTTTTTCTGTGTAGCTGGTATGGATAACTTAGTGGTAAGAATTAAACTAAATTATGGTCAGTAGCTTGTACATTTTTTCCCCTAAATCTCCGATCACATTTCTGAACCCAAGCAGGGACTTAATGAATAACTTATTGCTTAAACTAAATAGCTATAAAACAAGTATAATTCATTTCCTGCCTCCATAAGGCAGCATAGAGATTGCTGGTTATTCAAGGCTGCCTTCATTGCTAAATATTCCTTCAAATCAAAATATTAAAACTTCAGGGATGGTGAGAGAGCTCAGTGGGCTAAGCATTTGCTTAGGCAAGAGCAGAGACTAGGGTTCAATTCCTGCACCATTTGG
This sequence comes from Myocastor coypus, assembly GCA_004027025.1. Taxonomy (NCBI): domain Eukaryota; kingdom Metazoa; phylum Chordata; class Mammalia; order Rodentia; family Myocastoridae; genus Myocastor; species Myocastor coypus. The sequence goes on along the minus strand of PVJA010023527.1, from coordinate 7,832 downwards.
CATGCCAGCCCCACGCCTGGACCTGCTGAGCTGGCCACAGAGACCAGACACGGTGGTGCACACCTGTAATCCCAGTGCTGGGGAGGCTGAAAACAGGAGGATCACTAGGAGTTTGAGCTGCATAGTGAGACGCTGTGCCAAACACAGAAAAGTTAAAACTTGAGTTGCAAAAATGTCAGGAGCTATTTCAGCCAGCTGCCCTATTCTGACTTTTGACCTAATTTCCATTTTTTCAGGTAAGAATAAGAGGGAAGCTCCATAGCCATTACACCAATATTCTTTCCTTGTTTGCAGCCAAATATCAGTTTATCCTAAATAAACACATAGATGTGAAATCTAATTGATTGAAATGCTTTGAAGTTCAGAATCTTTTCTTCAGAACACCCCTTTCACTTATCAATGGGAAAACTCTCATGTCACTATATTTTCAGAGAAAATTTGACAGAGTTATGAGGTGGGAGTTGAAATGAATAGAATTTTTAAAAGACTCTGGAAACAGAAGTTGGGAAAAAAAGTTTAAGCTGAATAAAAAAGAAGTGACACATAAAGTGAATCAATACCCTGTTTTTGATAAGCTACTTCTTAAAAATTATAGGATCTTGAGTCATTTTCGACTCTTACCCAAATAATTATCAACCATGAAGTCCTTCAAACAGAAGGAATATGTCTTACCACAGTGTCACTGACAGGTTTGAGTTTTTCAGCTAACATGTATTTTTGATAAGGTGAGGTATCAACACGTGTTTGGGGGGCTGAATCATTAAGGGCTCTATAAAGGTCAGATTTCTGCGACAGATGAAACCATTGCTGTAGGGCACGATAATTTATAATGAGCTCAATGTAATTTTAATTAATAACTGACATGGAAATCCTGAAAATTAAATAAAAAACTATCGATCTGAGAACATATGGCAAACATAAACTACATTTTCTCTTCCTTTCTCCCTTATTTTGTAACATCCATATAGTTGTCACGAGGTTATTGCAACCTTAGAGACAATGAAAATACAAGCTGCTATTTTCAAATATTTGTATTCCTGTTAGACAAATAAATAGTACAGAAGTATGTAAAAGAAGAAGGAAAACAAAGATGCCCATTTATAATTCATGTGAGGTTTTTTTCATGTAGAATTTCACTGTGTCTATATACAGTGAAAAAGTCTGACTCATTAACTTCATTAACTTTGGAAAGGAATTAATTGAGCTATTACTACTGCAAGCTACTCTGGCATGTCTGGAGAACACTATATTTTAACAGAAAGGCTAAAAGTTAATCTTTCCCAAGACTCACACATGTACTTTCAGTGTTAAAATAATGTAAAGCTATTATTTTTTATTGTGTTTTAACGGAACACTAAGTTTGAAACCAACTCCTTTTGATGCATTCAATATAGAGGTCCTCTTGGAAACAAATAGGAAACTTTTATCCCAAAATTGAAATTAGAGCAATAAAACAATGAAAAAGATATGTAGCAAGCAAATGTTTATTTAAAACCTTTGGTGAAAGTACACAAAATTTTTTTGATCCCCTCTTTTCTTTTCTACCCTGCTTTCCTTTTTTTCTCCTTATATACTCAGCATACATTTGCAGTCTACTGAACATATGTAAACTGCTATGCTAGCCGCATAGAAGAAAATATTGTTCAAAATAAGTTTTTATCTTATATCCGTGAACTTTGTGGAGTCCAGTTTAATAGAGAAATCAAGCACTAAAATTTACTGAGGACTAATTCTGGGGTAGTTGTTTTTTTACTTACTTATTTTTTTCATTTTGTGTATTTGGTATAGTATCTCATTAATACTGTGATACTTGTTATGGTTAATGTGTTGGAATACTACCTAAAGTTATGTGATGGGCTAAGCAAAAGGATGGTTGAGATCACTCAAATCTGAAATCTGAGGGTGCATAGCATATAAATCAAGTTAGAACAGATGGAAAGCGCCACCATAGGGAAAGTTGGAAAGTATGGGTGGAAAGTTGTGAAAAGTATTCAGGCTCTCAAATGTTAATATTACATATGAGAGCTGGCCAGACTATGGGTGCTGCCTGAGCTTCTGGGAAAACTTGTGACGAGACCTGGAGGCTAAGTCTGGGATAGAAAGTGGTGGACGTTTTGAAAACTAAGAAGATATGGGTAGGACTGGAACGTGAGGAAGAGAAGAAACTTTTCTTTGGCCACAGAAGCATAGACATGGCCACTGCAGCAGCCATTATGTGCATCCTCAGGGCATTGTCAAGCCATTGGCTGGGTGAAGGCAGGGTCTGGAAAGCACTGGAGGAAGCACTGCTGCCAAATCGTGTCATGTTTCAGCAATTATGCTCAGTGTTTTTAGGGAAATGATTTGCACAGACAATTTTAAGGCTCTTCCCAGATTCATTGCTCTTGAAAGAATCCTGTACCTTTGTTTTCTAGCTGATTTGGCATTGTAATTTAATTCAGAAAATTTGATCCTTAAGCATGTACCGTCATGGTTGGGCAGATAGTTCAACAGATTAAAACGCCTGCTTAGGCAGATGCAGGACTAAGTTCAACCCCCGACACACACTGAGACAGTGACTGAGGCTGGGTATGATAGTGCTTGTCTGTAATCCCAGCAATTGGGTGACTGAAAACAGGAGGATCACTATGAGTCCAAGCTGTGTAGTGAGACTCTGTACTAAGCATACACACACACATGCAGTGTTTTTTCCTATGTAAAAATATGTTTACCTTTAAATTATCTTCATGTCCTCTTTCTATGAAAGATTTAGTTGACTGAAAAATCTCTTTATTTGTTTGATTAGACTGTTTCCATCATCCTCTTAACATATTTTAAATGAGTTTTTCCATTTGTGTTCAATTAGATTTATTTTTTTATCATGACAGCTTGCTGGTAGCATTATTGGCTGTCAAATAGACTATGATATGCTTTTGTTAAAACAAGGAATTATTAAGAAGCTATACACACACTCTGTGAGATGCTTATGTAGCTTGCATAGTATTTTTATCAGATGAAGCATTTATCTTGTAAAAATCCAACTAGCAATGTTCACTCCTCACGCAGCCAGTACTTTTCCAGGAGCAATATTTTTCTTCTTCTACCTTTAAAAAGCTCACTATATGTCAAATAGTTGTATAGATACTGGGGTTGATTATTTTGTGGTAGAATCAGTCATAGTACTGTGTCATTTCCTCTAAATGTAGCTAACTTCTATAGTGTGAATATGGACTCACTGACATATTTTCCATGCTAAGCCTGCATAATGCTTTCTACCTATTGTTTGTGAAGGAGGTATGGAGCCATAAGTACAGGACCAAAAAAAATATAATTGTGGAAAGAGTCCTACAACATAATTTTCTGCAAAAAAAAAAAAAAAAAAAACAAGGATTTTTCTTCACTGAGTAGCCTAAAAGATGAGCTATATGCAGAAGAGTGGCATATAATTAAGCGACCAAGGGCACAGTGTGTAGCAGTAGGCAAAATGTATCCTAATCCTGTCTCCATTTATCACCAGCAAGATATTAGACAAAATTGTTACCCTGTATCTAGTTTTCTGCACTCTGAAGTGGGTACAATAATAGTGTCCACCACATGGAGTTCTTGAGAGGATTAAATGAAACTGAAGATCACACCTGGCATAGAGCAAGGGCTCAATAACATTAGTAATAGTAATAACATGTAAGTTCAATAAACTGGATGTGCAAAAGTGGAAAAGGGACTAGCTCCTCATTGTGCTTTATGTCTAGTTGTCCCCTACACAGCCTCATGCAGTTATGGGGTACACTTCTAGTGTTTGTGGTTGATTCATGATCCACTTCTGGGATTATGGGTGTGAACACTATGCCCAACCTGGGGTGGATATCATGAGTGCAACATAAAGGAGACAGACTGGCTCTCTGTTGCTGTTGTTGCTGTGACTCCTTTCTTTTGCTGTTGCTGTTTTTCTGTTTTCCGTTGTCATGAATAGCTGCCCTGTGCCCTGTGCCAGTCTGGCTTGGAGTCAGTCAAATATGGACTGAAACCTCCACAAACTATGAGCTAAATAAACCCTTTCTTCCTTGATTTTGAGCTTTGGGTACTTTGTCCCTGGAATGAGAGAAAAGTAACTGAGCCACTCCTTAAACCTTGTGGGGAATGTTGCTGTACTCTCAACTGTTGGCTTGTAAAGTTCTGAGTGATAGCTCAAGGAAGTCAAATTATATAGGGAAAGATTGACTTATGAAATTAAAATAAGTGGCATTTCAAACCACTGTTTAGTTCTTCATCACTGAGAAACAGCTTATTTTTGCATATTCAAAAGATGAAAGAAAATGCATACATATTAATTCTAAATTAGGCTTTCTAAGGGTGGTAGAACTTTTCAAGTGATTTCCAGTGGTGGGAAAATGAAGAATTCATGCTCAAATGAATCTCTTAGTGTTTCAGGCAAGAATACATTAATTATAACACTTGAAGGTACACCTAAAGCTCTTCACACACTGAAAAAAAAAAAAAGATGCATGTCCCTGAGGGCCCCCAGTTAGTATTTGAGCAGAGTTGATGTTGATGTCGCTCTTGGTGATAAGGCCTTGCAATGCTCAGCTTGGAATTTACTTTCTCTCTAGTTCTGTAAATCCAATCTATCCAGTGTTTGGCTCAAGCACTCTTTTATGTAGGAAGCCTTCCAAGTATTTTCTGGCACTAGCAATAATCGTAATTCTTTATAGTTCTTGCATGGCTAGTAAAATTATTTCTGCTGTTACTGTTAACAGCTCTAGCATCCTCATCTTCTTCCTCAATTATGATGATGAATCAATTATATTTATTGAGCACTTAGTGTGTGCCAGGCTGTATTCTAAGGATCTCATATTCATCATTTTATTTTATTGCCTCATGGCTATAATGTGGTTATTATTCTTTATTTAGGCACAAAAAAGTGATTCTTAGAATTTAAATATGCAAATGAATGATGAGTGAAATCCACTATAACTTCAAAACTGTAGGTTTTTATTCTATATGCTTTACTCCCTTATCATTCATTTTAAATGTTATCTGATTATTGGACATTTGCTGTATTTGTCTTCTTTCTTGGAAATTTCTTGCAGCATAAATATCTATTTTTCTGCAAACATATTTCTTAACTGTATATGGAATCTTTAAATGTTGCTTAGACCAATAATCATCAAAGTGAAAACCCTGCAGGCCACCTTCTCTGAGCAGCCATTAATTAAGCCTGACTGATGATTGTCATTGTCAATATGTCTTAAGGAAGAAAATGGATCATCCTTTGATTCTTTCTTGCCTCTCTCCTCATTTAACTGAGCTTTTGCCCTGTTCTGAACCAGCCATCTCAGAATTTGAGCCAAATGCTTAAGATAAGACCAAGTCCACTTAATTGAGTGTCTGTAATGCAGCATTATGAAAAAAACTTATTAGTTGGGTATCATGCTGCATGCCTGAAACTTAAACACTTGAGAACCTGAGGCAGGAGAATTGTCACAAATTCAAAACCAGCCTGAACTATGTGGTGGTTCAGTTTGACCTGTCTCAGAAAAAGTACAGAAAATTCATAGAAACCTTGTGTACAGAATTGGGTTTCCAAAAGGCATATCAATGAAGCAGAATTAAAATGACGAATAACAAAAGAAAATAAACAATAAAATATTAAAATACTAGCACTGTAAAGTTCAGGATTCTTTATCTTGGGATATTGCCAAATTCATTGCTTTGACAGAGTATATAAGATGTTGTGATAGAATAAAATAGAAAAGTATTCTCTCTTTTATTTATTACCCCTACCTTCCCATAATATTTTCATGTCCCTGTAAGACTGTGCATGAATCTTTAACTAGTGATAAAGGCATAAACAATATTAGCAAAGCTATGTCTTCCTGAAACTTTCTTTCCAACGGAGGAAGATGATCACAACCATAACCAAGGACAGAAAAAGCTTTTTTCTTTTTAAAAATTTGTGTTTAAGGTTATCAAGATACTAAGACTGAGTAAAACCAGACAAGGGATGTCTGAACAGAGCAACCCATAGGTATACATATTAAACTGCATTTGAGATGTCAAGATACTGCAGTCATGACAGTGTGCAGGAAGACCCACACAGGCAAAAGACACAAAAAAAGTTGCAGGCCTTGAGAATGGAACAAGCCTTGTTGACTCAAGAGATAAGAGGTAACTTCAGAGTTTCTGGAACAAAGTAAAAAAGAATGAGGATGATTTAAGATCAGAGAGGCAGGCAGGTCTGGATCATAAAGGACCTTGAAGATGGCTGAATTTTATTCCAAGTTCAATCAGACTTAGAGAGTCAAAGAAAGGTGATGAGTGTTTAATGTTAGAGACCTATTGTTCTCAGACTGTCTATAGCTTCCTACTTTAACCTAGAAATAGATCTTAAGGATATGAACTCCCGAGTTCTCCTACCGAGATAATTTAAATAACTATAATTTACAAAAATTATCTGACTTTTCACAGGTGCTCATATTAATAGGACCCCAGAAACAGGATTGTGTTATAAATTCTTATGATCTATATTAGATCATGAATTTTACTCAATTATGAGCCTCCTTTATTCATGCTAAAAATATACAGGAATAGTAAACTCAGCTTCATTTGTCAGTAATATATTAAGTTGATTAAATATTGATTTTACCCTTAACTCTGTCATTTCCTACTTAATAATACTTCCCACTTGCTTTTTCCTATTTATTATTCTATATATTCATTTTTAAAATGTTTCTTCACAAAGTATGGAAAGCTATTAAGTAGAGAGACAAGGAGAGAAAGAGAGAGAGAGAAAGTGTGTGTGAACATGGAGAAACAGGTCCAGCAGGCAGTATACTTGTGAAACTATTTTTTGTTATTGGCAAAATATCAAAAGTATATTATTATTGTTGGATTTGCATTACAGAATTGAGCCCAAGGTGCAGATTTCTTGTTCTGCTTGTAGGCTGTAGGTCAGAAACAATGAGCAAGCACTCACGGAGCATGAATACTGACGTCACCAATAAACTTGCTTGTAAACAACCCTGCCTCCACTTTAGAATAACTTTATTGCGTTTAAAAAGTCAAAGCTCAGCAATGAGTTATTGATGGCAGTTGTCCATTTTTCCCTAGAGTTTAAAGCAAAAAGGAGAAAAAGAAAAGAAAAAATAAAAGAATCTTGGCAAGTGTTGAAATCATTTGTTCCTTTATTGTAATTTAGACTGAATATGGAGGTTCCAGTAAGAAGCACTAGGCCTAAACCTGGACAAAAATACTTACATTGAACATTTTGCTAAATATTTCGTAAGTCTTTGTTCTTCCTGATTACAAATTAAGGCAGCCTTCTTCATATGATTTAGATGAAGATAAAATACTTCTTATACAGGAGATGCTTAATAGCAATATATTTATATTTTTATTAGAAATCTAAAAATATTACCTTGATATGAGAAAACCCAAAAGTTTTTTATTCCCAAAAAAGAAACACTTGTATTTCCATTAATAACAAGATATTAACCTTTCTTGAAGACAGCTTGAAAAGAAAGTAAACACATATCATATACATGTATATACTAGTATATTTATCATAATTATAGGCAAACTATTGTTTTTATCTTTAATTCTTTGAAAGCTTACAAAGGTCAAGGTCACTGTAATTCTTAAACTAAATTCTGAGGATCAGAGATGAAAGAATAAAAAGCAAATGAGAAAAAGGCTATTGATCTAGGTTAAAAATATCAGAACAAAATAGAACAAGTTTAGATTTGTCAGATTTACTTTTTTTTTTTTTTTTTTTTTTTTTTTTTTTTTTTTTTTTTTTTTTTTTTTTTTTTTTTTTTTTTTTTTTTTTTTTTTTTTTTTTTTTTTTTTTTTTTTTT
>PVJA010023526.1:0-32883 GCA_004027025.1 Myocastor coypus | reverse complement strand
AACAATAAAAGAATTGGAAAAAAAAAAAAAAAAAAAAAAGAAAGGGCAAAATATACCATAATGTCAGTAAAAGTTCTTTACCTTATCTTTAAAAATGGTCTCCCAAACACAGTTCTTCCTATTAACACAAGCATCAACTTCTATGTGAAGCAGTCTTGAGGTCTTCCTTATTGTTTGTGTTATTTTAAATAGAGTATATGTTTGGAATGCACAATGTATTTTTCTTTCAAATGCTTGTGTTGTCCTAAAATCAAGCTTTTTAAATAGAATTTTACATTGGTCATTTGAACTCTAGTTTCTTTCTCTCAGCCTACTAAAAAAATGATTTAGAAGTACATTACTTGCCTCGACTCTTAGCTTGTCGAGGATGGTAACTGAGACTCTGTACTTCTGCCTTTGCCCTCTGTCCCTAGCCATCATGCATGAGTGCATCTCCATCCATGTTGGCCAGGCCAGTGTCCAGATTGGTAACACCTGGCTGGAAACTCCACTGCCTTGAACATGGCATCCAGCCCAATGGCCACATGCCAAATGACAAGACCATTGGGGGTGGAGATGACTCCTTTAACACTTCTTCAGCAAGACTGATCCTGGCAAACACATGCCCAGGGCTGTGTTTGTAGATCTGGAACCCACAGTCATCGATGAAGTGCGCACTGGTACCTACTGCCAGCTCTTCCATCCTGAACAGCTCATCACAGGCAAGGAAGATCGTGCTACTCACTGTGCCCATGGACACTACACCATTGGCAAGGAGATCATTGACCTCGTGTCTGACCAAATTCAGAAACTAGCTGACCAGTGCACAGGTCTACAGGGCTTCCTGGTTTTTCACAGCTTTGGCAAGGGAGCTGGCTCTGGCTTTACCTCCCTGCTGATGGAACGTCTCTCTGTTGACTACAGCAAGAAGTCCAAGCTTGAATTCTCTGTTTACCCAGCCCCCCAGGTCTATACGGCTGTAGTAGAGCCCTACAACTCCATCCTCCCCACCCACACCACCCTAGAGCACTCTGATTGAACCTTCCTCGTAGACAATGAGGCCATCTATGACATCTGTCATAGAAACCCCACCTACACTAACCAGAACTGCCTCATTGGCTAGATTGTGTCTTCCATCACTGCTTCCCTCAGATTTGATGGAGTCCTGAATGTGGATCTGACAGAATTCCAGATCAGCCTGGTGCCCTATCCCTGTATCTACTTCCCTCTGGCCCGTCATCTCTGCTGGGGAAGCCTATGAGCAGCTTTCTGTAGCAAAGATCACCAATGCCTGCTTGGAGCCAGCCAACCAGGTGGTGAAATGTGATGACCCTTGCCATGGCAAATACATGGTTTATTGCCTTTGTACTGTGGCGATGTGGTCCCTAAAGATGTCACTGCTGCCATTGCCACCATCAAGACCAAGCACAGCATCCAATTTGTGGACTGCTGTCCCACTGGCTTCCAGGTACACATTAATTACCAGCCTCCCCCTGTGGTGCCTGGTGGAGACCTGGCTAAGATACAGCAGACTGTGTGCATGCTGAGCAACACCACAGCTACCACCAAGGCCTGGCCTTGCCTGGACTACAAGTTTGACCAGATGTATGCCAAGCATGCCTTTGTTCACTGGTATATGGGTGAGGGAATGGAGGAAGGGGAGTTTTCTGAGGCCCAGGAGGACATGGCTGCCCTGAAGAAAGATTATAAGGAGGTTGGTGTGGATTCTGTGGAATGAGAGGGAGAGGAGGAAGGATAAGAATATTAATTAAGCATTACCTTCAACCCTGCAACATGTCATGCTCTGAGAATTTGAGTTTCAGAGTAGCTAACAATCACTAAGCTGTTCTGGTGGCATCATCTTGATCATGTCTGGTCTGTGATCATGTCTTTTCCATGTGTACCTCTGATTTTTCCATCATGTCTCAAAGTAAATGCTTTAAGAAAAAATATAATTTAGAATCAGATACTGCCGGGCATGGTGGCACACGCCTGTAATTCCAGCATTCAGGAGGCTGAGGCAGGAGGATCGGTGCAAGTTCGAGACCAGCCTGGGCTACAAAAGTGAGCTCAAGGCCAGCCTGAAACTGTAGAGTGAGACCCTGTCTCAAAAAGACAAAAAAAAAAAAAAAAAAAAAAAAAAAAAAAAAAAAAAAAAAAAAAAAAAAAAAAAAAAAAAAAAAAAAGAATCAGATACTACTTACTTGGCAATTTTAATGGTCTTTTTCTTGTAAATCATTGTTTTCTGGATTAAAGTCAACAGATAAGACAGTTGTTTATTACCTTTTTTCTTACTAACATTTTTTATTCTATGCTACGATTTTATAATTTTCCTTCTGCCGAAGACAACATTTAATTACTGAAGACATTTTTTTTTTACTCTGCATGTTTTAAAAATACATTTAAAACAATGTAAACAACTTTAGAGAGTTTTTCATGATATTCCTAGAGTGATTCAGAAAGAAGATGCATCCTGGATGTCTATGACATTTGTTAATCAAAAAGAACAAAATACAAAACGGCAATAAGGGAGCAGGAGAAGAGGAAGGAACATAATGAAGAGCATGAAGAGACCATCCTTGCTCCATACTAGCATTTTGTGTACTGAATAATAAGCCTTATCTAGCTGCCATGCAATGGGGAGAAGAGTATAAAATTAATATTAGGCTTTGGGACCAAGGAACAGAGAGTGGAGTGAAAAATCTGAGAAAGGTCTGGAAGGGAAAGCTTATTCCACATCTCAAGATTTCAAGGTAAAGAGGCCTTTTTGAGATGAAGCATGGACCTCAGGCCCCTTGGGCTGCGAAGAAGAAATGCTGTACCTTCAACAGGAGGTCTCTCAGAAAACAGAAGCCATCCTCAAAGGGCAAGCATGGCAAAAGCAAACAAGAGACAACACAACATACATAAAAGAAAAAAAAATGTGCACTGTCTTAGTTGTTTTCCCACCTGTCTGTGTTACTCTTCTCTCATTGGTGGGACAAATATTTGACACTCAATATTAGGGAAGGAAAAGTTTATTTAGATCACAGTTACTGGAGGTTTCAGTCCATACTCAGCTGGCTCCAAGGCAGAGTGGCACAGAGCAGAGAGCAACCTTTCATGGCTGCAGCAAAGAGCAGAGAGCAAAGGGAGGAGTAGCAATAACTCAAGCAGCTAGCTTCTCTTCCTGCTTTACCTTGAAATGCAAAGTACCTGCTCCAGGTCAGGTGCAGCATCACTACCCACAATAATTAATCACAAACTCCAGAAGCTGCTTCATGACTGCATGAGGCTTTGTGGGGGACACGTGGACCCCCAAAGACTGATGCACATCCTTTTATGCAAAAGACATTTTAGTCCATCTCTTAAGAGTTGATGAAGTCCCAACACTTTCAGTATTGTTGAAAAGTCCAAGTCCCAAGTCTCCTCCAAGATCCAAGGCAAACTCTTAGCTGTGAGTCCATGTGCAAATGAAAAGTTAAACACTTCCAACATGCAAAGACATAAGATAAACATTACCATTCTAAAAGTTACACACAGCAGGATACCGAGCATTGGGACCAACACAAGTCCAAATTCTTACAGGGCAAACATTAAATCCTGTAGGTCCATGTGGAAGGTCCCAAGCCACCTGTAGCAAATTGTGAGCTCCATGTGGCTCTGTCCATGTGGCACTTCTGGTGGTAGCACCCAAGGCTTTTCTCTTAGGCTGGCTTTGTTCCCTCCATCCATGTTCCTGGATTTTTCCGAACTTCTGGAGTTTTCACTGAACCCTCTCAGGACACACCGCCTGGCCTCCCGGGTCTTCTGAAATAGAGGTAGAAGCCTTCTTAACCTCAACTCCTGCATTCTGAAAGCACCTAAAACCAATGCCACATGGATTACACTAAGGTCTGCTGCCAACTGGAGCAGTAGCCAGGCTTCCTTCTCTCTTGGCTGTAGGGGTTGAGTGTCTCTATTGCTGATTACTATGACCCTGATTCCAAGAAATAAATTCTCCTTGCCGACCCAGTTCTGGAACCTGATGTGGTTTCTGCAACCATTCTGGAACACGAGACTCTGCAGGTTTTCCCCAAGGCAATTTCCCCTTTGCAATTCTGAGGCTGCAAAGAGTAGAGACCTGCCACTTCCTATGATGCCCTCAGGCTATCGTTTTCCACTCTCATTTCTTCTTGGCAATGGAGATCTTCTCAGCTCAATCTTTGCAGTCCACGCCTTTACTGGAGCGTCCTTTCTGGCCAGACTCACAACATTTTAAGTCATCCTGTTTGGCTCTGTGCTCTTGACTCACAACATAAATCTGGCTAAAAGCCCCCAACAACAGTGATGCCACACCCTCAATATTCAGTTGCTTTGAAATACCTTGTGAAATATTAATCAGTCCACCATGCTTAATCTTAGTCTCACGCAAAGTCTCTGGACACAAGCAAAATTCAGATAAACTTTTGGCCAAGCCATAACATGAATCATCTGGAGTCCAACCAATTCATTCAGTCCTTCTCAGCAGAAACCTCTCTGGCTTACTCTTTACAGGCAGCGTTCTATCAGCCTCTGGTCTTCTGAGCTCTGACCAGAATCTCCCAAACAGAATAGCTAAAGCTATTCCAGCTCTTTGCAAATAGGCAACATCTTTAAACCTTACTTATCTCTTTCCATAAGTCATTCCCAAAAGCTTGTAATCCACATCGTCAGGTTTAGCCACAGCAACAACCCACTTGTCTGGTACCAAATTCTGCCTCAGTTATTCTTCTCCCATTTTGTTGAGATCAATACCTGACAACACTCAGTATTAGAGAAGGAAAGGTTTATTTAACTCACAGTTACTGGAGGGTTCAGTCCATACTCAGCTAAGTCTAAGACAGAGTGGCACATGGGAGAGAGCAACCTTTCATGGCAGAGGCAAAGAGTGGCTGTTTATTACTTATTTGCTGTGCATTAATTCTCTTAAAGAGAAGTCATGTTAATTCAGAGATTGTCTAGTTGAACTTTTTTCCAGAAACTTGAGGTATACTATTATAGCAAACCTATGATAATAGTAGGTAATAATCAGAGTGTTGGGCTTCTGGTTAAATTTGCTCTATAGAGTGCCTCAAGTTAGAGAAAAAAATGAAGATTCATTCCATGGACCAAGGAGCAGAGCACATGCTGGTGCTGTCCTCAGATGGAAAAGCCTTCCAATATAGTTACAGCGGAGAACCTGCAAGGTGAGTATTGCTTTTCTCTTTTTAGATATGACTTAATTTTGTCTGAAGGACAGTAATAATTTGTGTAGGAACATGTTACCATATATGAGTCCTGTCCCTTATTTCATAAAGCAAAGTCTGAAGTGATGAATTTCCCCTTACTGGTGAAGCCCATTAGTACAGCACACGCCAACCCATGTACCAATGCTTATGTGTACTTTAAGCACTTAAATAAAATGATCCATTAGTTTGTCTAGTGCCAAAAGGTCTATCATTTGGGGACCTTTCGGGTTACTTCAACAGTAAGCACCTGCGAGGGCAATCCCGGTCTGGCACATTGGATGGCAGTTCGATCCCCACTCCTGCCCTTAAGGCAGCCTGAGCCAGCCAAAAGCAAAAACAAAAACACCCTTCTCAAAAGGTGTATCATTTGTTTGAACCTAGAGCAATGCTATAAGTTGTTTTTGTTTGAACCTAGAGCAATGCTATAAGTTGTTTCCAGAAACAACAGTGTGCATCTTAGGGAGGAGAGTACATAATCATGAGGTGATAGGTGAGACTTTCACTTAGTAGATCATATGAAGTAGAACTTGTTACTAACATATATATATTTCCATTATACAATTATTTGAGTTAGAGCATTTTATAATTGTGTAATGTTATGCTCTAAAAACAGTTAAAGTGTACATTTTTATAATTTTAGATGTTCTGAATAATGTGATAACTTAAACATTTTTTCTTGCATTTCATTGCTAATTACATACATAGTTCCAAATCCACGTTTTGACTTTTTATATGGTGATTGACATAAAATATACTTTCTTTCATCAGGTTTCAAAGCCTTTTACAAGAAAAAAATATAACTCATGTTGCATGTGGAGATTATCATTCTCTTGCACTCTCCAAAGGTACTTTTCTGGAGTATTAATTATTTTTTAGAACTAATGTTGTTCTTGATGGAGATAAGAAATGAGAATTATTGGATGCATGAAATCTTTAGGTTTCTAAAGTTACTATTTCTATATTTAGCTTCATGCTTTTATTTTTTACATAAGACATAGCAAAAGTTTTATAAGCAGTCAAAACCATGGTGGGGTGTCCTGTTTGGTTTTCTTTTTTACTTTGAGGAGGAGTCTATATCTGTGTTGCTCATGTTTGCTTTGAACTCCAAAGCTTCCTACCTTAGCCTCCAAGTAGCTCATTTTCCAGACTCATACTACCATGCCCAATTCAGAACCATTTTTTGCAGAATTTGGTCCAGGCCCAGACCACCCATTTTCAAAACCTCCCCTTTGCCTATCACACTTCCACCTTCCTGGGAATGTCTCAGTGTCCACTGTTTTTGCTCTACAAGCCTCAGGTGTATCTCAGCATCACCTTCTGAATTCCAGTATTCTCCCCAGCCCTTCAGTATTTCCTGTCAGACACTCTAGTGGATGAAATGGAAGCAGTCAATGTAGATTACATCCTAAAGTAACTTGAAAATGAAAGGAATAATTAAAGCAGCAGAATGACTGAGGGAAGTTTTGGATTCAGGTAATATACATATATTTTTAAATACATGGAAACATGTTAATAAATTGGATGGAAACTAAGATTGGAGGGAAGTAAATGGTCAAGCATTTGACCTCTGAAGGTTCTGTTGAGGCATGAAATGTGAACCTGAGCTGAAAACCTTAGTCATTGGCCTCATCCATTTGTCAATCAATTTTTTATATTAAGTGTATTCCAAGGGAGATTAGGAAGATGAGACAGATCTACCCTGTCTTCATGAAGCCTAGGTTCTGGTTAGGGCTAGAGGCTATCCAAGGTTTGCTAAATCTGCTGATCAGAAAGGATCAAGCCTATAAATCCAGCTACTCAGGTTGAGTATTAGACTTAAAAGTTACAGACCTCTTTGTGTAACATAATGTAATTCTTTTCAAAAAACAAACATTTATAAATCATAATCAGAAGAAAAGATGGAGGTGCAGCATGTAGATTTTTCTTAACATAAGTGCTAGGTGTGATCAACAAACATGGCAAACATTTGACTTTGAAAAATTTTAAACTGAAAGATAAATTACCAACAATCTCTGTCAATGTAGTCTCCATCCTTTAGCCTATTATTTCTGTTACATTCTGGAAGTCCTCTATGTAAGTATCTTCAGTTGCATTGTCATGGGGGCCAGTGTGCTGAATCAATTCAATATATTTACCTTTCATGGTCATTTTGAATATAAAAAGAACCAAAAATCACACATTGCAAGATTTGATGAATAAGTTAGATGAAGAAACACCATAATGTTTTTGTCATAAATTGTCTTAAACAATTGATCCACACAGTGTGATCAACAAATGTGATGAAAGTTTAAATTAGAAACTTTACTACACTGAGATGAATTGCCATTAATCCCCTCCAAAATGTTCCCACACCCTTTGAACATGTTTATCCCATTATTCTTGGCAGTGTGTGTTTTCTGGTAAAACAAAAACAAAAACAAAAAAAAACCACTTTAAATATTACCTTATCTTCTGTTCATCTGTTTTGTTTCTTGATTCTGATGAAAAGATGTTAATCCAAGTGGCCTTGTTGTACCTCCTAAATGAGGGTGAGAAATTAGTGATTTCTACTATGCAGTAAACCCAACACCTTGTGGTTATATCTACTGCATTTGAAATTTAGTTTTTTTAGAAGATTATTTAAATTTCTTTAACTGCTCACTGCCTCTTTGGCTAGTTTTGGAAGCTAAGACTTAATAATGATCCTGCTGAATTTAGTAAGACAGCCCTTTCTCTGCCTGCATCAAGGTGGTGAGCTCTTTGCCTGGGGAAAGAACGTCCATGGACAGCTCGGAGTTGGAAGGAGGTTTCCCACAACCCCGACACCGCAGCCTGTGCAGAGCCTCGCAGGAGTCCCCTTGGTCCAGATTTCCGCAGGAGAAGCCCACTGCATGGTCTTATCCATGTCTGGAAATGTCTACTCATGGGGGAAAAATGATTGTGGACAGCTGGGTCTGGGCCACACCAACAGTATGGAACATATTTTCAGATTCATATTATCTACAACTGTATGGGTTAGATTTGAGGTGAACTGAGTGTAGACTTCCCTATAAATGGTTCAGATCCTCACTTCCCTGTGCATTGTTCTTATAATTGAGTCAGACTTCTGGTCTATGTGAGATGGGAAAAGGATTAAGAATCAGAGTACCTGGGTCCCATTTCCCTCTGTTCAGTTTACTTGTTTTAGGACCTTGACTATCACTGACTTTTTTTTTTTTTTTTTTTAATAATGTATATAGCACGGGGTCTATAGGGTCTCACTATGTAGATCGTCCAATCCTCCTGTTTTCAGCTTCCCAAGCACTGGGATTACAGACCTGTCCTTGACTTTTGTCTAGGCCTGATTATCTTTTTCTTAAAATTGACAAGTTTAGAAGAAATTATCCCAAGTTGCTTTTGTTATTACAAAAAAATATGAAAATTCTGCTTAGGAACTCAACATAGCCTAATCTTATTCCATACAGCATTAAATATGCCTCTATACACATAGACAAAAGCATGATTCCCATTTTGAGTTATTTCTGTAAGGCATATGGCAAAATTTCTCATGGTATAGGACAGCAAGGAACTACTGTGTACCAAAATCTGATGCATTACCTGTACATAGTAATTATGCTTTAACTTGGGTCACTTTTGAGACATTGTATCTTCTGACACAGTCTGACCTAATTATGTACGATAACCTGTAGTCAGTGTTAAGTAAATATTTATATGGATAAGAGTAAAGGGAAGGTAAAACTATTTTACTAAATATGTGAGTGTGAGGAAGATATGCAAAAGAAAAGATAGTATAAGTCAGCAATTGGAAATGTCAGATGTATTCCAGTTAAAGGTATCTGCTGGAAAAGAAAAGCTTGAGCCTTGACCCTTTTATAGGGTGGGGGTCCTTAAGTTTAACCCTTGACCTCCTCCTCTCCTAGCTCTATCCCTAGTACTTGGGCCTAACTATGCCAACTTTGAGCTTTGTTGTCAGAATAGGATGAAAACTGTTGCTAGGTTGAGAGGAAGCTGTCTAGGTGACTATATGTGAAACTCAGCCTTTTTTTTTTTTGGTCAGTCACTTGAGCTATTCTTTCCCTGAACAGTTACAAATTGTCCTTCCCTTGTTGATGTACCAGACAATCAGAAAGTCGAGTTTCTGGCTTGTGGTGGAGATCACACTGCTCTCCTCACACAGGTAGGTGTGCCCCATCTCCTTTGTACTTGTGCAAGAACCTTTTGTGTGGGGAGTTAGCATTTCTCAGAGGAGAGAGTCCTCCCTTCCACATGTGAGGCCGGCCTGGTAACCTGGGAGCTCTCCTTCCCTGCTGCTTTTGCTACCTAGCACTGATGCAGAGGCATCAATGAAAGTGACCAGTGTGTGGCACTTTTATAGCATTTGATGTGAAGTTCACTTCCCCGTCTTCCCCTTAGGATGGGCTCATGTTCACTTTTGGTGCTGGAAAATATGGGCAACTTGGTCACAATTCAACAGAGAATGAACTAAGACCCCGCTTGGTGACTGAATTCATTGGACATAGAGTGACCCAGATAGCATGTGGAAGGTAAGCTGTAAAGTGTCAATGAACATGATAAAACCCATGTAGTGTTTTTGAGATAAAAATTACAAATATTTTCCAATGAAAATATTTAGTTTACATAATTCATTATAATAATTTATAATATGCATACTCACTTGCATTCATTTTAATTTTTATTCTCTTGGAGGGAGTTTACAGGGAAATAGATGAAATAACTCTCAAAAGCTAATCATATGCTTTTCCACAGAGCTATCCCCCAAGCCTCATTTTTGTAAATAACTAAGGGTACTACTGTGGCCTCCTTGGTGAAATACTTTGATAAATACTCAGGTGTACTTTGTTTTGTTGAGACAGGGTGTCACTATATTCCAGGTTGATTTAAATTTATTACTTAGCCCAGGTTTGCCTAGAACTCATAGACCAGAGTCATGTGCACTTTTATCATTTAAAAAAGTCCTTATGTATTTATTTGGAAAAAATACAAATCACATGTATTATTCATTAATGTTACCACCATTTCATAACTCTTTGGAAATAGTGATCTTTGTTATCTAAATGTTTTTAGATAAAACACTTTCAGATAAACTCACTTTGATTAAAAAATTAGGGGCAACTGATGGCTTACATTTTTTTGTGTGTGTGCAAGTAGTATTATGTTTATTAAGAGCAATAGAAAAATCACTATCTCAGATCAATGCATCTATACAACAAGAGTGATTGCAAAATACAACTGATGTTTTCACTTGCAATACCACAAATATGACAATGGTTATCTAGGTAAAAGCTTAATAACATATGTCAAAAACAAATGTGAGAAAAACTCCACCATACTACTCTTGAGTTATTATTAATAGAATGGTATGCTGGCCCAAAACCCAGTATGGTGGCATGTGCCTGTAATCCCAGTGCTGGGAAGGCTGTTACAGGAGGATCACTATGAGTCTGAACTGCCTAGCAAGACCCTGTATCAAATAATAATGATGATAATAATACCAATAATAATAATACTAATGAATAAAATGATACCCCCTTTTAGTTAATGCTTGTTCTCTTCAAGATAAGAGATAAACTTAACATATTAAAAAAATAATGAGCTGGCCAGATAGCTCAGTGGACTTAAGCACCTGCTTAGGCAATTGGCTTACATTTTAAAACAGATAACTCCTTTACTTTTATTGAACGCAATGTAAACTGTACCTTGTGACCCCACATCTATAATCTTAGCAGTCAGGAGACTGAGGCAGAGGAACACCATCAGTTCAAGGGCAGCCTAAGCTACATAATAATATCTGTCTCAATAAACCAAAAAAGGCATGTATACATGCAGGTATTGTAAATACAATCAGTATATATGTCTTGCTAGTCAATTAATCTAATAATTTCTGTTTTATTATTTTGGTCACTGGCCATAGGAGTGCTCAGATTGGAGTGTAGAACATGGTTATAATGGCTATTTGTTAAGATTAGTTTTTTTGTTTGCCCTTTCAGTAGGCTCCCATTATTTCTAACATACTAAGATAAAGATGTAAGTTCTGGAGTTTTAGGGCTTTCACTCAACATAGATATGACTACTAAGGATCTGACTGAGAAGCTGGTGGAATGGGGGATAGAAGCCTAAATCTCAAGATCAAGGTTTTTAGTGGTAAGGTCTATGTTAAGTGATGCAACAGTTAACTTTGACACTACTGTCTTCATAGTAAAGTATGTGTCAATGGCATTTAAAAGAAATTGTGTTTTGTTTTTTTTGCGGAACCAGGGATCAAACTCAGGACCTTTGCACTTGCCAAGCAGGCACTTGTGCCTCTGAGCTATCTCTAATTTTGATTTTCCTAGCTCATTTTTTATATATAAAGGCAGAAATTTCCTCAGACTACTTCATTTTGTTGTTGTTCATCAATTCAGCAGTCTAAGTTTTACTTTTTTTTTTTTGTTTGTTTGTTTTTTTAGTGGGATTGGGGGTGAATCCAGGCCTTTTTGTTTCAGGAGTTTTTTGCTTTTTTATTTTTTAATTTTTTTTTCCAGACAGATTGTTGCTAAATTGCCAAATTGAGCTCAGATTGCAATCCTCCTTCATCAGCTTTCCAGGAACTGAATTACAAGTGTGCACCAATATTCCAGGTTGTCAGTCTACTTCTCCCCACTTAAATTATGGAAGTCAGTAGTGTCGAGCGGTTCAGTGCTTTATTCTAGACACACTCATTCTTTTGAATTTTTCTTTACTCAGTTGAAATTCAAACTCTGACTTTAGCTTTATCTGGGAACTTCATGAAGTTCTTTCTATTAAAAAAAAATGAGCATACTTTGTAATCAGCAGACATAGTTCCTTAGATAATATTATGGTAGATGAATCTATGAGAGTAAGATTCTATTAACCAAAGAGATGTCTTCTTAATCAAGGAAGTGTTAAAGCTAGCTTTTCCCCAAATAGTTCCTTTGTGTGTCATACTTTCTACGAAAAGCAGCCAAGTAGAGATACCTTAAATGCCAAGATAGGGGAATTCACTGAAAGACTCAATGAACTTCCTGGAAGCTGGCGACTCACAGTCAAGTTTATTACAAGCAAAATATACACCATTAGTAAGATTTAAAGGAAGATAGATGGAGAAGTCTAGAAAGAGCTCAAATGCTGAGATTCTAGTTGTTGTGTCCCCCTTATAGCTGTTGAAAGGTATTAATTCTTCTAGCCTGATGACCTTGTCCAGAGGTTTTTTTTTTTGTCTTTTTGAGACAGGGTCTCGCTATGCAGTTGAGGCTGGCCTTGAGCTCACTTTTGTAGCCCAGGCTGGTCTCGAACTCGCACTGATCCTCCTGCCTGAGCCTCCCGAGTGCTGGGATTACAGGCATGAGCCACCACGCCCAGCTTGTCCAGAGTTTTTATCCAGGTTTTTTTGCTTAGAGATTGACAGAATCATTGTCATAATCAACTCAGTTTCTAGCCTTTCCCTTTTATCAAAGGCAAGGAGATACTATCATGAGCCATCTGTCAAGTATAGTGCCCTCCCTCCAACAAAGACATTCCTCTGTCACTTGAGAAATAGTAAAACTTTATAGGTTAATCTATAAATTTGGCATAAGGTAGCCAGACTTCCCTTTGAGCAAAACCAAATTCCTTGATGCACAGGTCAGTAAAAAAAATCATTATGTAAAGGTATCAGGTAATTCACTCTTCTACTAATGGGAGGGAAGTCAACTGAAAGTTGACTTCTAAAACATGGAACCTCTCAAACTGCAATTTGTCATAGGAGTAACAAGTTATAGTTTGTATCTAGGTGTCCTTCCAAAACCACATGGGGTCATAGAGTTTTTTTGGAGGTAGCTGAGTTTATACTGTAACTGATTTATAGTGGGTGATTGCCATAAACTCACTTATTAGATTGGCATTGTCATAATCTCAGTAGACTGGGTATAATATAAGGGGTAGAAAGGTTTGCCTTGCTCTTTGCTTTTGCTATCTCCCACCTCCATGAATAATTACCTCTGTGCCACATGCCACTCTGCCTTGGAGCCCACTCATTATATACTGAAACCTCTATAAACTGTAAGCTAACTAAACCTTTCTACCTTTAACTTTGGATATTTTGCCTCAGCAACAAGAAAAGTAACTAAGACACAAATGAGGGGAGATGTTGTCCCCACAACAGGGAATACGATTCACCAGTGTATGTTACATTGGTTTTGAGTAGGACTAAGATTTGCAAGGTCTTCAAAGCCACCTACTGATTTCTTGGTCTCCCAGTGGGTTTTCTCCCTGAAGAGTTATTTTTCAGTAACTTTATTTGGGCAGTTTACACAATTGCTAGATACTCTAATTGGGGATAACTAAGCATTAACAGTAGTATATTCTTTTATTTAATAGGTGTCACACACTCGCCTATGTCTCTGATTTGGGTAAGGTCTTTTCCTTTGGATTTGGAGAAGAAGGACAATTAGGACATGGTAGAAAACATAATCAGCTGATACCAATGCCCATGAAGTCATCATCAAATGAAGAGCTCCAGTTTGGTAAGTTCTTCAGGAGCATGGGATTTGGTATAATAGGCTGTTAGAGAAAGTGATTTTTCTAAGTGTATAATACAGCGAGACAGACATGTGTGAACATGAATAGAATTTCTCTGAATAATTTATTTATTTATTTATTTATTTATTTATTTATTTATTTAGTACAGGATCTGTAGGGTCATACTACAGAGACTGGACTTATAGTGATCCTTCCATTTTCAGCCTCCCAAGCACTAGGATTATAGGTGTGCGCCACCATGCTGAGTCTCAATTGCCTTCTCAGTGCCCCCAGGGGCAGAGCTGGCACTGCACACCAGGGATGGTACCCTGAACCCCACGTCTGCTTAAGCAGGGGTTTTAATCCACTGAGCTATCTGGCCAGCCCCTTGTTTCTTACTGTAAATTATATATAACTTAAAAGATTAATCTACTGTCTCAAGTCAAAATAACAACAATTCTCTTATTACTCCTTCAAAATAGGATTAATGTAAATATTGACAAAGTAAAACATGTGGATTCAGAGGGCTGTTGATACCCTGATTTCAGTTTTTCAGAGACTTACTTCCAGGCTTATTGGTTCTCTTACCTGATTTCACTGACCCATAATCTTTTTTTTAAAATTTTATTTATCTATCTATCTATCTATCTATTTATTTATTTTCTTGTTTCAGAACTTTTGTTTGTTTGTTTATTTATTTTTATGGCTGGCTCAGCCTGCCCTTTGGGCAGGTCTGGCGCAGCATGTGGTGCTGGGGATTGAACCGCGGTCCCTGCAGCTACCCAAGCTTTCCTAAGCAGGCGCTTTAGACCACTGAGCCATCCTGCTGGGCTCTGACCCATAATCTTATACAACCCTCAGAATGTTGAACAGCCAACAAGAGCACACTCACAGGAATTATGCCTCACATGTACCTTTGTTGTCTTTGTGGTGGTTTGGCAGATATATTCTGTCACCCTCATTTCACTAGAGGATGAAAACTATGGAGAGCAAAGCCATTTCTTCAAAGCTGCTAGCTCACAGCCAGAAAAGAGCTTGACTACAGTCAAAATGTACGGTGTAACCCAGAGCCTGGGCTCTGAAATGCAGTGTTACAAGCACCTTGGAGCAGTCGCAGTGCTTGTTCCTGAAAGCTTAGATGAGTTATAATGGTGCATACTTGTAATCCCAGCACTCAGAAGGCGGAAACAGGAGGATCACCAGAGTTTGAAGCCATTGTGGGCTATGTAGTGAGTTTAAGGCAGTAATTACAAATCTTTTAGGGCTTTCAGTGATAACAGTTGACTGTGGCATGCATGCCATAGGCTTGCCACCACAGGTCTAAAACAAGCCTGAACTATATAGTGTGAGACTATCTCAAAAAAACAAAACAAAACAAAACAAAAAAACCAGTGTGGTATCACACACCTATAATGCCAGCGCTGTTGAGGCTGAGGCAAGAGGATCACTGTGAGATCAAGGCCAGCATAAACTACATAAAATCTTGTTTCAAAAAAAAAAAAAAAGAAATTCTCATTTATTCTGAGAAAATAAAGAGCAAAATTATTTCTTTAACGAGTTCATATTTTATCTGTAAGTCTTTATTTTATTTTCTTGTTTCAGAACTTTTGTTTGTTTGTTTATTTATTTTTATGGCCAGCTCAGCCTGCCCTGAGGGCAGGGCTGGCACAGCATGTGGTGCCAGGGATCGAACCGCAGTCCCTGCAGCCGCCCACACTTTCCTAAGCAGGTGCTTTAGACCACTGAGCCATCCTGCCGGGCCCCATATCTTTAATTCTTTATACAGTTACATTCTTCACAATCATTGGTTAAATCTTGAGATTATAGATTTTACTTTATGATAGATGAATTAACCTAAGCAGCAACTAATGAAATATTTGTACCATATATTTATATTATGTGTATTAAACTAATGCCACTTGATTACATTATGAATCCAACTGGATTTATCATATATAGTATATTTTATCTCTAATTCCTAGTGCTAGGAAAATTTCTCTTGTATCTAGTACAAAATAAAGTGACTATATTTAGCAATCTAAAATTGAGTGTAAAAGTTCACACCAAATGACCTTGTATATTCATATTTTATGTGTGTCCTTTCAGAAAGCCATCATTCAGGAAAAGAATTGATAATGATTGCTGGAGGGAATCAAAGCATTTTGCTCTGGATAAATAAAGAGGTAAAAATAAATCGCTACATGTTCTGTAAGTTGGTACTTGAAACAAAGGATTCTAAAATCCAGATTTGTTCAACTACAAAATTATCAGGTTGCTAGGCTGACTTTCTGGGAAAAGCTAGACATGATAGATTCCTTATTGTCTAAATTGTGTTTCTTTTTACCTGCAAAGACCATAGATTTTCCTGTTGAGTGTTTTACCTACTTTCAGGAGACTCCTGGCCAGTAATAGTATTATTCAGTATCCTAGTAAGTTCATAGGTTGACAGATTTATAAACATGGTGTTGCTAACCAGTACTATACTGAAAAAACCAAAAGTCTATTGGTATAGACAGCAATAATCAGTCTTTAGCTTCCTTGGCCTACTTTACCAAGGGAAATCAGGTTCTCCTCTTTACCCTTTTAGGCTCTTCCCCTCAAGGTTCTCTGCTGTTCACTTTTATCTGATTGTACCCCTATAAGCTGCCAAGTAAGTCTGTCAGAGATATTTGCTTTGAGTTAAACCCAGGCTATATTACCTATATTTAAAAATCAGCCAGAGATGGTGACACATGCTTGTAATCCAAGAGCTTGAGGAGGCTGAGACACAGTCAGTTAAGCCCAAGAGATTAAGATCAGTCTGGACATCATTGACCCTATCTCAAAAGACAAAAAAAAAAAAAAAAGAAAAGAAAAGAAAAAGAAAAACCAAAAAAACGTAGTATCCTCTGATTTTAGAATGTGCCTAAACTTAAGTGCCTGTTTTTCATGTATTGAAATTTTTATATTTTACTTTTTTGTTTACAGAACTCTTATGTTAAACTGAGGAAGAAAGTTCTTACATTGAATGAAGGGATTGTAAAGAAATGGATTAATGACATGGGAACTAAACAGTGGCAGAATACCAAGAGGTATGTGCCCACCATGTGTCTGATCATGGTTTTCTTGAAAGCAGCATTCCCTAAACTGGTTCTGCTCAATACAGAGATGTGAGATTCTCTGATCATCTAGCATATTAGTTGGGGTTTTCCAGACAGAACCAATAGGCTGTTTTTCTGTGGCTGTCAACCTGTTGAAAGAGATTGTATCTTAAGAAATCAGCTCGTGTAATTGTGAAGCTGGCAAATCAAAGTCTATAATGTGGGTCTATGGGATAGAAACCTACGGGAAAGCTGAAGTTATAGCTGAGTGCAGAGGAATGCCTTTTTCTTGGGTAGCATATTCTTTCAAGACCTTCAAATGATTGGAGGGTTAATACAGTCGTCTCAGTTACTCTTCTCTCATTGATGGCACAAAATATCCAACACCCAAAATTCAGGATGGAAAGGTTTACTTATCTCAATTAGTGGAGGTTTCAGTCTATACTTGACTGGCTCCAAGACAGAGTTGTACAGGACAGAGGGTAGCTGTTCAAGGCTGTGGAACATAGCAAAAAGCAAAGCAAGGCATAGCTAGCCTCTTTCCCCTTGTAGTGTTTGCATGCAGATTATCTGCCCTGGGGCAAGAAGTGTAACACTCACACCCATAATCCCAGCATTGGATCATGAATTAATTACAAACTCTAGAATCCTGCCCCAGTAGCTCCAGGGGGACTTAAGGGGACAACTAGACACAGACCATAACATAAGGCTGCTGATTTAAATATTAATCATACCTTTAAAATATCTTTAATAAAACACGTGGAATAATGGTTTAGATATGAGTACCATAGCTTACCATAACCATAATTGACACCAAAATTAATCATCATAACTCATCTGTAAGCTCCATGAGCACTACTTTCTATACCATAGGATTCGCCAGGGTCTTCAGTGTGTTTCCATGTACTGTGATTCTGAGCAGGAAACACTTGTTGGCATTTCCTGTCTCCCTTTCACTTTGGAACTACCTTTTTGTGCACCCCAGGGTTGCAGTTCCTGCTTAGAATCTATGATCTGTAGAATGTGCTTCCTCTTAGAAGGAGCTTTCTAATAGAAGTTTTAGCTCTGGCTTTCTTATTCTAGAAACCATTTATACAAAGTGGTTGTTCTGTAATATACAGAATAGAAATGATGAAGTATTGAGGTTGTTCTGTTTTGTTTTGTTTTGTGGAACCAGGGATTAAACTTGTACCCTTACACTTGCCAGGCAAGCACTTACTATACTGAGCTATCTGCCCCGCCCAATGTGAAGTATGTGTGCCCTTACAAGATTTCATTAAGTTACATATTCCTGGTGCTTCAGTAGAGTGGCAGAGTAGTGATCAGTAGAGCTGGCAAGATTTGGTGAGATAGGAGTATTTTGTTTGTGCTTCAAGGTTCTGACTCCAGATCAGCCCTTTTGCTCTTTCTTTGAGGCATTAGTTTATACCTTTCCATTTTCTGTTTCCTTGTTTGCCATGGACATTTGTGATTTAGCAAACAGAACAGACTTAGATACCAAGATAATATACAAACAGAAGATGAGGGAGAAATTGGAAGGAAAACTATGATTTTATTTATCATGACTTATTCTATAAGAGACTTTTGTATAACTTGGTTTAACCCACTGTCTTGTTTCTAATGTAGAGAAATCCAAGAAATTTTTTCATCTGCTGCTTGTCTGACTGGAAGTTTCTTAGTGGAAAGGTAATAAATAAAATAAACATTTCATTTACATACAATGAATACATAAAACATTGTAAAAGCAAAGAATGGCTCAAGAACAAGAAGTTATCTTTATAAATTACTTCCCTTTTTTCAACTAATATCTACTTGCTTTTTAAAATGCCAGAAATATATAGGGACAGGTATTTGGCTAAGTGGTAAATTACTTATGTAGCATGTTCCAGGCTTACAACATACATACAGAAAAGATACCCACAAAAAAAGTGACAAGTATCTATTATCCATCACTAATAGTAATACTAATTCAAGTTGCAAGTAATAAGTGTATATTCCCATGTATTGTGAAGCTAACACAGGACAATGGCAAATTCAAGGTAATTTTAACAAGACTTTACATCTAATTTTATAAAATTAAGAGGACTGGAGTGGTAGACAATTTGCCTAGCTTGTTCCAGGCCCCAGATTCAATCTTCACTAGTGAAAAACAGTAACAGTAAACAGTGCCAGCCAGGCACTGTGGCACACATTTATAATCTTAGCCACTTGAGAGGCTTGAAGCAAGAGAATCACAAATTTTACTGGCTTGAGCAAAATAGACCCTGTCTCAGAAAGAGAAAAAATAATACCTAGTAGTTAGAAACATGAAAATATATATAAAAACACAGATTATGTTGCTTTACATGTTTTTAGGGATTGGGAATCAAACTCACGACCTTGTACCTGCCCAGCAAGTACGGTGCCACTGAGCTGTGTCCCCAGCTTTATTTTGTTTTGGTCATAATAGTTTTGAATTTTTCATTTTGTTCAAATTCCTGTTATTCAGTATGTTCTTTTTGTTTTGTTTTGTTTTTTGTGGGAGTGGGGATTGAACTCAGGACCTTGTACTTTGCAGACAAGCACTTATTCTAGTGAGCTACCTCTCCAGCCCATATTCAGTATGTTCTATAACATGTGAATTGCTTTATGTTCATGGGAAAGTTATGCCTTAATATATATATATATATATATATATATATATATATATATATATATAACCATTTTCCTACACATAGGTAATATGGATCTCTTTTAATTGTAATTATTTATTTTTGTGTTGCTAGGCATCAAGCATGTCTTCTATCACTGATTTATGCTCTTTCCCCAGTGAACTTACTAGAAAAGAATTACTTTGTACTTTTTCCCTAAATATTTAATATTTATTAAAAAGTAATTTAAAACACTAATTTTAGACACTTAATGCATGTTCACAGAAAATGTGTCTTTTTAGGTAGTAATTCTGTTCAGATCAGCAAAAATAAATTCTTGTAAAACAAGAATTTTTCACTAATAATACTCTCATTAGACTATAACAATTTATTCCCCTTCTTTTGCTGTCTACTTTTAGTTCATTACAGGTTAAAGAAATGGCCATTTTCTTTAGAATTAGGGACAACATCTTAATTACCAGCTCAGAACATGCTAAACTGGTATATTACTGCAAGCTGGCACATCCAGGGAAATATAACTTCAGCAAAGGTCATTAACCCAGTTTTTTCCATTACATATAATAAGCCATAAAGAGGTTTTAAGAAAGGCATCTTCCTATAGAAAAATTAGGAATTAACTTATAACTACCAGAGACTGGTAGCTAAAACTGTAAAAACATGAATAAATTCATGGATATTATCCTTGTACTAGCTCCAACACTCCCATACCACTAACAGCAACATCTCTAGAATGTATTACCCTAGTCCAGACAGCCATGTGTTCTACTATTTCTTTACAAATTTATTGGGTTGTTTTGGTTTTGATTTTTGTCTAAAATGTATAAAAGCATTGTGTATTGGTCATTTCTTTAGACTTTACCCTCTGAAATTCTCCATGTAAGGGAAAAAGGAAAAGGCGTATGTGTGCACAAGATACTTCAGGTAGTTACCCAGATAATTTCTCTTAGTTTTTTAGAAAGAAAGTTTTGTGTTATTATTGTATGCACAAGATATCATGCCTATGTCTACTGTGAATAACTCCTAGGAAGCCAGTATGCAATGTGTAAATAATTGTAACTATCCTACTAATCTCTTTTGAAAGTTGGTTTCACTGTTAGGTTTATCTTTTCTTCCTCTTTAAAAAAGAAATTCTCTGACACAGAAAATAAAAAAAATAAAGAGTAAAAATATAAATACAACTAGCAAAGTGAGGTAAGAAGGGTGTCATCAGACATTGCTCAAGTAAAACAAGGTCTGAAACTATCCTTAGGAGCTTATTACACTTAAAAAGTATAGCATTTATGGACAAGGAAAAAATACACCAATTTTGTCATGCCATGAAATAATTATAAAATTTACACAATATACAGTCACATTGTATTTTAATGTATAATCTTGAAATAATTTAGCATTAAAGAGTTCACAGGGGGCTGGCCGGATAGCTCAGTGGATTAAAGTGCCTGCAAACAGGTGCAGGGGCCATCCCCAGGATGCACTGAGATGGTAGTTGAGACTGGGCATGGTGGCACCCACCTGTAATGCCAGTTCTTGGGAGACTAAACAGGCAGATCACTGAGTCTGATCTAGTAGTGAGACCCTGAGCACCCTATAGACCCTTCCCTAAAATACCAAAAAAAAAGAGTTCATGAAAGAAAATGCATGTACAAGTAATTTTAATAAAACTCATTTTTCTTTAGCTTATATTTTATATGTGATAAGCTAAAACAATAATAATACATGAAATTGCAAAATATCCTTTTCTGTTTCTTTGGCCTTTCACCAATTCTTGGATTTCAAGAGGAACTGGAGAAACAATTTCAATTGATGTGGATTTACAGATGGCAAGAGAAACCTTCAAGAAGTTAACACAAAAGGAACAGATTTCTTCTGTGGTAATAACCATGCTTCAGAAGTAAAACAATAGCATTTGTTTGTTTTTACAGAAACAAACATGATTGCAGTTGTATGTTTTGAAAACCTAGTGGTAGGGGCTGGCGAGATAGCTCAGCACAGTAAAGTGCCTGCTTAGGCAAGCGCAGGAACCTGGGTTCAATGCCCATCATCACATGCCATGCCATGCCAACCCCAGCCTCAGCCCCACCCCCAGGGTGGGCTGAGTGGGCCACAGAGTCCAGGCATGGTGGTGCATACCTGTAATCACAGCACTGAGGAAGCTGAAAACAGGAGGATCACTGTGCGTCTGAGCTGCATAGTGAGACCCTGTAACAACCAAATACATTTAAAAAAAGAAAATCTAGTGGTAGAGTACTGGGATTAAGGATAGAATGGGGCCTGGTGTTCACTATGAAATCACTAGGTTGCAGATACTATGCCAAGTGCTGGCATTATTTTCTTACTAAATGTACAATGGATGCAATATTTTTATCTTCAGTCTTAGAAAAGCAATCCTAGGAAGGTAAATAGGCTCTAGCACAATGCATGAAAAGTGCATTGGCTTCAGAAACATACTCAGTGTTGGACTGGAAGACTGGTACTTCAAATGCATTCAAGGTGAATCTCTGCTATTGATTCATCCTTTCTCATCTTTGATTTTATTTTATTTATATACAATTCAGTTTCCCTTTAGGGAGATAAATTTATAAGGAAAGATTCTGGCCTATGTAGGAAGAGGAACATTTCCTCTACCTATTTATGTGTCAAATGGAAGGGAGTTGAATTAACAATAGACAACCAGGATTTATTAGTGCTGTGGGACTGCTGTAGCAGTGTACACCCCACATAGTCTGGTGTTTTATAATCAGTGGAAATTGGCCTAGGGCAGGGTGCATACCTCAGGTGAGTAATAGTACTTTTCACAATTGTGGAGGCTGGGAAGTTCAAGATGAAGGTGCCAGTACACCTGGTGTCCCAATGAAGGCCTACTTTCTCATACTCATGACTGTATTTTTACTTCACTACCTAGCAAATAGACTAATAGTTTCTCTTGAAGCTCCTTCATAAACTTTCTACTGGTAATTTTGTTCGTGAAGGCTTTGCCCTTGGGAGTTAATTTCAAAAAGTTCTTATTTAATACCTTTACAAATTGCATTTTATGAGGACAGGTACAAAGTGTGAAAGTTTATGGAAGTGTTCATTTATACAGTTTTTCATCCAGGGTCGAGCAGCTGTTCTTTTTCTTGGTGCAGAAGCCGTTGAAGGGCTCTAAGCAGCTTTATTCTTAAATGGTCCTGCTTATTCAGATAATGGAAGTACCATGAAACTGTCCTTATGTATCACTGTACCTCAAAGAGTTTTTTGTTGCTCCTTTTGGAATACTAGGAATTAAATACAGAACATGCTAGGCAAGCACTCTACAACTGAGCTGCATTCCTAGTTCTCTTTATTTTTTCATTTTCATACTTGGTCTCCTTAAGTTACCCAGGTTACCCAGACTTGTGATCCTCATGCCCCAAGGTAACTAGGACCACAGAGGTGTTCATATGCCTGGAAAACTTTTAAAGTCATCTCCTTGGTTGGGGATATAGCTCAGTACAGAGAACTTTGCTGTGCAATGCCCTGGTTTGAGTCTGAGCCCCCCCCCCCAAAAAAAAAAAAAACTGAAAATAAACTTCATACCATTTTTGTGGCCTGAATGGGTCTCCAGGCTGGTCTCGAACTCACAGCGATCCTCCTGCCTCAGCTGCCCAAGTGCTGGGATTACAGGCGTGAGCCACCACGCCCGGTGGTCTCTGCATTTTAAAGGCAAAAAAGAGCATTTTTTTTTTATTGTGTAGCAGTTACTACTTTTATTTCAGATGAAAAATAGAAGTAGTGTTATCACATATGTGTATTTTTTTAAGAATTTTTTTTCTTGTTTCAGAACTTTTGTTTGTTTGTTTGTTTTTTTATGGCTGGCTCAGCCTGCCCTGAGAGCAGGGCTGGCGTAGCATGTGGTGCCAGGGATCGAACCGCGGTACCTGCAGCCACCTAAGCTTTCTTAAGCAGGTGCTTTAGAACACTGAGCCATCCTGCCAGGCCCCACATATGTGTATTTTTAAAATAAGCTGATTTTGCTGATGTGAGATAACAGAGTACAAAACTCAGTGAGAGTTTGGAGGGATAACAGTATCACAGAAAGCTCTGGAAAAGGGTTTTTCATGCAGTGACTTTGGGAATGCTCCACATGGTATGGAATCATGATGCATGTTAGTAAGTCACTGTGAAAAATGAATTTTAAGACTGTGAATGCAATGAAAATAATGGGTAGCACTACACAGTTTATTACTGTATATCATCTATTTATGCTTATAACATATACCAACAAACAATATAGTTAGGAGTATACATATACTAAATAGAATAAGTAGTACTAGACACTGTAATAAGCAACCTCCATATCCAGTACCTAACACCGTAAACATTTGTTTCTCTCATCCTAGTCCAGTGAGGGGTGAAGGTTAGAAAGCACCTCTGTCCAGTTGTTTTTCTTCATCAGTTCCTTTCTTCCAGTTTTTAGTCTCAGGTAGTAAAATCTTCCTTGGAATTGGTTACACTTGGCCTATGGAAGGTCACATAAAATGTTTTTCAAGCCAGGCCCCGAAGTATCTCCTATTATTTCCACCCACACTCCTTAGCTAGAACTCAGTCACATGACCCTGTGCAACTGTAGGGGAAGTTGGGAAATGCTATCTTCCTATGAATGCAGAAGGAAAATGAAAGAGGTTGATGAGGAGAAGGTAGGGCATTTTCTGTACCATGTGAGATTTTCGGTCTAACCAATCAGAGTATGGGTCCCAGTATCACAGTTGCAATGTATCACTAGTTGAATAGCTTCTTTTCTCTACCCTTTTAAAATTCATTCTCTCTTTATTTCCATATAAAACAAAGTTTTCAAATAAAAAAACCTGCCATATGTAATTATGAATAAAATTAAATAAGAGTTATTTAAATGGTATCACCTGATATAGTAAGTATTCAGTGGATATGCAAATACATAGATGCTGTGCAGATTATTCCCACTAATAGGGTTTTTAAAATTTTTTTATCCTTTATTTGGTAACAAGGGTCACACTACATAGCTCATTCTCATAGTAATCCTCCTGTCTCAGCCTCCCCAGTGCTGGGATTACAGGTGTGTGCCACCATGCCTGGTTTCAGTGGCCAGCACAGTGTGCGGAGGGTTCCAGTACCAGGTATCAAATTTGGGTCCTTGCTTTTGCCAGGCAGGTGCTTAGACCACTGAGCTATCTCCTTAGCCCTCCCACTAATAAATTTTTATATCCATTCTACTTTGCAAGTTTATTTCTCAAGAAATAATATAAAAACTACAAATCTATTTTGCTCTGAAATTTTTTGGCTGATAAATGAGAAAAAGAAATGAATTTTATGTGTGTAAATGTGTGGGAGAGAATAATAGTTTCTCTTGTCAGCAAAAGTACTGATATATGGTTTTGGCTTTTCTAGTGATTTTTGAGATGTGGTCTTATGTTTTTGTAATTGTTTTGAAAGTGCCTCAGTATGTTCATGTGCATGTGATTTCATTTTATTTCATTCATGCACCCTGATGTAAAGTGGTGAGGATGGCTCTTCCCAGTGCTATCTTAGGGCCATTTGGGGTATAAAGGATGATAGAGTTCAGAAAAATTAAGTGGTTATTCAGTTGGAATATAGTGGAATAAAATTCTTGATCCCATATCTTGCTTCTCACAATATTTGACATCTAATATATTTTTGCATTTTCCCTGATCATGTTTCAACCTAGATAGTTTCATGTCTAGAAGCCAGTCTTCTCAGAGCTCTTCCATGTCTTTCTCCACACCAAGAAGCTCTGTTAGTTTTCCTGCTGCTCCCAGAATGTCCTGTAATGTGTGAATCTAACAACTGGAGGAACCTGGTGATTCCCTTTGCACAGGCAGTTTGTAACTTAAATGACAAATCTTCACAAATCCTGAGTAAGTTTTTTTTTTTTTTTCAACTTTGTTTATTTATGTTATGGCTGGCTGAGCCTGCCCTCGGGGTGGGGCTGGCACAGCATGTGGTGCTGGGGATCAAACCGAGGTCCCTGCAGTTGCTTAAGCTTGCCTAAGCAGGCCCTTTAGACCACTGAACTATCTCGCTGGCCCTCTGAGTAAGTTTCATGTCACTTCATCTATACACGCAATAGAGAGACACAGTCTCTAGAAATTGTAGCAAATTTTGGACAAAGAATTTTAAATATATCTTTAAGTACAGAGTATGTGAATTATTGCAAAAATACCCTAAATTAATTTACACTTCTTACAACCATTGCCCTCTCCATACAAAGTGAATAGCTTTCAGACTGGGATGTTTAATGAACATAGAGTATCTGGTCAAGATCAATCCATACTTTAAAACTTTTTCATGTTGTTTTGAAACTTCAGATATTTTTATAAAAGGTGATATAAACAAATACTAAACTTTGTTGCTACTTATTTTACTCAGTATTATAGAATGTCTTTTTGTAATTTTAAGCTACTATTTTAAGTCTAGTAGTTCAGGGTCTAGTGAAATATGAGACACCCAGTTCTCCTAGAAGGTGGTTACCAATTCTAGATTTTTGAGCACCTTTCAAAAGACACCCTAAGTATATAAACATATAAAAATACTGTTTTTTCAAATTTTTGTATTCATTTTTTAGGATAACAGTCTTGCTGTGTCCCAGGCTAGCCTTGAACAAGCTATACTCCATCTTTACCCTCCCAAGTCTTGAGATAACAGTCATGCACTACAACAGCTGGCTTTCTTCATTCTTCTGATAGTAGGAAAACATCCACATTCTTCCTTTGCAACTTCTTTCTACTCAGTGGTGCATCATGGAGATTCTACCATTACAGAACAGTAGAACTACTTAATGTACTCACTGGCTCCATCAGTCAGCTTCTCATCACTACTACAAATTACCTGAGGCAGGCTTTTTAGGAACAAACTTACTTAAATCAGTGCTGGAGGCTTAAGAATATGATGCTGGCACTAGCTCAGTGTTCATGCAAGTCCTCTTGGCAGGATCTCTTCATGGTGGAATGCATGTGGAAGTAGATGATCACATCTTGATATAGAAGCCAGAGTGCTGCATAGTGATAGACTTGGGATTTTTAAACAATCTTCTCTCAAAAACTACCTTATTCCTATCTCAGACTAGGTTCCCAGATGACCTCCTGCTAGACCTTGCCTCATAAAATCCATATCCTTAGCATTGCCACAATAAGGGCCAAGCTTCCACACAGGGATCCTTAGGCAATGAACCAGATCCAAAGCATAGCACTGTCTGAAGAGGACTCCTTTGGGAAGATGTACTATTATACTCTTGTATACCTGTCACAATACTAACATGCCTTTTTCTGTTGTTTTGTTACCAAGAATCAAACCTAGAGCCTGGCTTGCTAGGCAGGCACTGTGCCACTGAGCTGTCTCCCCAGCTAATGTGATGTGTAAAATTACATTTATAGTCATTTCCAGGAAGCAAAATTATAGTATCAAATTGTGCTTTTTTATTTTGAGAAATTTTGCCAACTGACCCTCACTGAGGGAACAGCCACAGTGTCACCCAATTTAACCATTCACATTGTTGTCTCTATAAAATGCAGCCCTAGAATAACAAGCCACCAGGGCAACATTTTTTAACAACTGAGATACTCATTTAGAACTTCATCAGTGAGGCTCTGTTCTTTTTGTTTTTGATTTTTGATTTTTGTTATAGGATCTCATATAGTTCGGACTTGTAGTGATCCTCCTGTCTCAGGCTCCCAAATGCTGGGATTATAGGCATGTACCACCACACCTGGTTCAAGGTTCTAGGGTACAACATGTGATACCCAAGATCAAATTCAGGACCTTGCACTACTTGCCAGGCAGGTGCTTATGCTGCCATGCTATCTCTTCAGGCCCAGCCTCTGTTCTTTTTAAGGTTGTCATCACCTTTGATCATTGTCATTATGAAAAAAGAAATTCTCTTCATTAAAATTTGAATTTTTGTTACAAATGAGGATTCCTGCTGTCCTTAAATCTCAGGTTTATTTTTTATTATTATTATTATAGTCTATGAACTACTAGTTCCTTTTGTCACATTCCCTTTGGCTACTGGTTCATTCATTCATTCATTCATTCATTCATTCATTCATTTGGTATAGAGTCTTGCTACACAGCTCACACTCAGCCTCCTATCTCATCCTCCCCAGGACTAGGATTAAAGGTGTACACCACCATGCCTGATTTCCAGGGCCAATAGGGCATGCACTACCTGCAATTGAACTTGCATTCTTATGCTTGCCAGGCAGGTGTTTAGACTGGGGTTATCTCCTCAGACCCCACAAAGAATTATTTTTTAGAATAATTATTTTAAAACTTTTTAAAAAACATTTTTATGTATCTGCTACTGTATTTTCTTTTGAGGTTTCTAGTTTTGAAAGCTATACATCAAAAAGCCTACCGCACTCTGAAATTTTTTGCAAATACCCATGGTCCTACTATAATTTAATTTTTAAAATATATTTGTATTTTTAAGTGACTCAAAGTAATTATACATGTTTCAGTCCAGTCTTACATTTCAATACGTGTGTATATTGCTAGGTCAGATTGGCATATTTTTCTTCTCAGTCATCTATCATTTCTTTCAATTCAGAATATGCAAAATTGTCTCTACTCGCTATTGTGAAATATTTAATGAAGCATTTTTAGCTGTTGTGCCTGTCATGCTTCAGAGCACTAGCAGTTATTCTTCTTTTGCAACTGCAACTCTGACCACTCAGCTACCTTCTTTTCAGCCCCATTTATCTGGGATCATCTTTTAGCTTCCTCATTGGAGTGACAACATATCATGTGTGTTTCGGTGGCATTCCACGTGCCATTTCTGTGCGTGACTTACTTCGCTTAACGTGATACCCTCCAGTTCTAGTCACGCTACTGCGAATGACAGAATTTTATTCTTCCCCACTATGATTTTTATTAGGTCATTTTTATGTTTAAATCTTTGATTCAGGGGCCGGCAGGATGGCTCAGTGGCCTAAAGCGCCTGCTTAGGAAGGCTTGGGCAGCTGCAGGGACCTTGGTTCGATCCCCGGCACCACATGCTGTGCCAGCCCTGCCCTCAGGGCAGGCTGAGCCGGCCATGGAAATGAATAAATAAAAACGGGCAGGAGTTCTGAAACAAGAAAAAAATTCTAAATAAATAAATAAATAAATCTTTGATTCATATGGAATTTAGGTTAAATGTTACTTTTTTTTATGTCTGTTCCAATTGTTTTTTTTTTTTTTTGTTTTGTTTTGTTTTTTTTTTGTGGGACCAGGGTTTGAACTCACAACCTTGCACTTGCCAGGCAGGCACTCGTGCCACAGAGCTATCTTCCCAGCCCCTCCAATTGTTTTTATACATTTATTGAATGACTTCTTTTATTCTCATCAATATGCAATGCCAGCAGGGCTGGGGAGATAGCTCAGGGGCACAAGTGTCTACCTGGAAAGTGCAAGGTTCCGAGTTTGATCCCCAGTTCTGAGAAAAAAAAAAAAATATGCAATGCCAGCAATTTTATACAATGAACACAAGTTAAACATCTCTGTGTAGATGGGTCTGTTTATGGAATCTCTACTTTGTAATATTGAACTTCTTTCATGCATCTGGTTAATAGTATCTTAATTAACATGGATAATTTATTTTAACATTTGATAGTTATTTTCTGAGAATTGTTCTCTTTATGTACCAAAGTCCAGGTTGCAGTCTCAGCAACATTAAAATATTATTAACTATTCAAAGTTATTTCCCTATGTAACCATTGTTCATTAAATCTACATACTAGATACTATTTTCATTTTTATAGATGAAATTTCTTCACATTTTGTGTGTATATTCACCTGCATATGTTTTCAGATCGTAGACCCTATGAAATTGTTAGTTTGAAAGTCACTTATAAGTCAAATATGAACCATCAACAAATTTTCAATTACTGACTTTGAGTTTTAATCTTAATGATATTTAAGGGAAAAAACCTTTTCCCTTACATCAGTTAATAGAAAGGATTGTGTATGATAGCACCATTAAAAAAAGGTATTTGATGGATTATGTCACAGTAAATGGGAAATTTATTTCATACCTTAAAGAACCCAGTAGAAAGTGAGGGATCTGGGGCTTGAGAGGAGAACCATGTTTATCCTGGTTTATTTTACCCCCTCAGAAAAGTGCTGGGCATCTTTGGAAGCATCTTCTCTAAACACATTGGTCCAGATGCTTAAGACAGCCATTGTCTCTGAACTGCCTTACTTGTCTACAGAATCTCAGAGTGTCTCTAATATTAAAATTCTTCTAGAATTGATGAAAGATGTGCATGAGGTAAGGGTTAATCTAAAGGTATGTACACAAACATTCATAATTTTTGTGGTACTGAGGATTAAACCTAGCTTTACCATGGAGCTCTATCCTTATCCCTATTTTATTTTTAGAAAGGGTCTTACTGTTGCCTATGCAGGCCAGAAAATTGAGATCCTCTGTCTTGAGCCCCTAAGACACATTAATGACTGTGTGAGCTACCAAGACTGCCTTACATAAATTTGTTAAAGTCTTTGGCCAGTTGGTGTTTGTGGTGGTGGGGGGTGGAAGAGGTTATTTTCAGTATGAGGGATTGAAACCAGGAACTTCTCATTAAGCTACATCCCCAGCCTGTTCCATTTCTTGAGATAGAATCTTGCCAAATTCCCCAGACTTGCCTCAGACTCATCAGACACCCAGAGCTAGGATTACAGGCATGTCCCACCACACCTGGTTCCTTTAGTGTCTTAGCAAGTCAAGTATCAATCATAAAGAATCAGATACAGTAGTGACTTGGTTCATGAACTTCTTCTATGATTTTGAAAAAGATGGCCACATTTGTATTTGTGACAGAGATAACCTAAGTCATCAAACGCAGAGTTGACAGACAAAAACACTTCTGTTTATGAACCAAATTGTTTGCAAACAAAAGCATTCATTAACATGTATATGTAGTTATTTACACACACATAATATATACATATCTTTTTTTAAGTATAAAAATCATCCCTCATTCAAATGATTTTGTTCCAGGACCAAATCCACAGAATCATACAACCTTCGCAATCACTTTAGAACATTTTCATCATCCTCAGTGTAAATCCTAAATCTTCTAGCAGTCACTCCACAG
This sequence comes from Myocastor coypus, assembly GCA_004027025.1. Taxonomy (NCBI): domain Eukaryota; kingdom Metazoa; phylum Chordata; class Mammalia; order Rodentia; family Myocastoridae; genus Myocastor; species Myocastor coypus. The sequence continues at coordinate 2,365 of PVJA010023526.1, read as the reverse complement.
TGCTTTCCAAACTCCAGTATCTCTACTCCTACCCTAGTCCTAGGTGATCTTCACAGACTTGCCTGTTTTCAGCATTTCATGTAAAAGAAATCATATAACATGGATCTTTTCTAACTTCTTTCACCCAATGTGGTGTCTTCAGGGCCATCCTTTGTTTAAAGTTATTATTATATTATGGCTGGCTCAGCCTGCCCTGGGGGTGGGGTTGGCACAGCATGTGGTGCTGGGGATTGAACCATGGTTCCTGTGGTTGCCTAAGCTTGCCTAAGCAGGCACTTTAGACTGCTGGGCCATCTCACCAGCCCCAAGGGTCATCCATTTTGTGGCATTTATCAGTACAGTGCTTCATTTCTTTTTATTGCTGAATATATCAATGTGCCACATATTTCTTTTCAACAGCTGAGGGGTATTTCAGTTATTTCCAGTTTGTTACTAATATGAATAATACAAGATTTTATGTGCATAGATATTTATTCTAGACATATACCTAAGAGTGGGTTCTTTTAGAATTATATTCTCTTGATATACACAAGGCTTGATAGCAGAAGAATATCTTTAAATATTTTGTTCAGGGCAGAAACAGTATGTTTACTTTCAAGGCCATTGGTGGCGTGGTAGGCCTGGTGTAAGCTGGGTTTAGGGATGAGGTTGTAGCAGGAAGCCTCTGAGATCACATCCAAGGGCAAGGTCAGTAGCTTGTGCATCTGCTCTCCAAGGCTTTGTACTTGGCCACTGTGAGAAAGCTTTTCAAGTGCTGTGAATGTTTTATGGCCCTGACACACCCACACACACACCCACACACACACACACACACACACACATGATCTGTGTCTGCCACCCCTACTAGATAGTGCTCTTCTCATGCTCTACTTCACTTATGCTCTTACAGTGGTTCAGTCTACAAGATGATTTCTACTTTGTCCTATACTTAATAGAACAGTGTATGCCAATTCATATTCTTTGGTGGAGAAAGTGCTGAATTTGTGCTGAATACTTAGATTCTAATGACACTTGTATTTTCAAGATCGAAAAACAGTGTTCGGTATTTCTGAGCCATAGGAACTTGTTTACCAACCTGACAAAACCTTTTATCTTTGACCATATTTCTTTATTAAAATTGACAACTATTGATCAGAAAAGGGAAATTTTTTTTACTTCACAGTTGAAACTGCATTTTATGTCCTAAATTAGATTGTTAAAAGGCAATGTGATTTTTAGGTCATATTCTTTTTAAGGTAAACAAATGTAACTGTCGTCTGCCAGAAGATATTTTCCACATAGATGAGCTGTCTTACCAGTTAAGGACTGCTGCAGAAGAAACAGTGGCCTTTTGGGCTGTCACACAGGTAATGTTCATACTTTACAGCAGTGTACACTTGGATCTGTGTAGGTATGCTTTTAACAAATTAACACTTGAAAATTTCCTCATTACAATGCTCAGTTTTTTAAAATGCTGGATTGCTGAAAACGTAATCATCTCTTGCTGGAATTTTTTGGAAAATTGCTTTTTTTTATTTTAAGGAGGAAAAACAAAAAGCAATAATACAAATTTCAAAATTTCAAAACAAGAATAAAAAAAGTTGTTATATTATATATTGTTATCAGATTTCCTGCTCAGATTACCAGATATAGGTGTGCAACACTGGTCAAACAATTAAACTTTACCTCTTCTTTTCAATAAACCCTACTGTTTTTCTTTTCCTTTCTACTCTTTATTTTTAATTTATTTTAAAGAGAGCATAAAGGGGCTGGGGAGATAGCTCCGAGGCACAAGTGCCTGCTGGGCAAGTGCAAGGTCGTGAGTTCGAACCCTGGTCCCACAAAAATAAATAAATAAACAAACAAATAAATAAATAAAGAGCATAAAATAATTGATAAGGTATTAGAAATGTACATACTTAACATGATGGAAGGTATTCAACTATGGTTTTTATATTGTACATTGTTGGCTTAGTATAGTTGTTCAGATTATACACAGTAGTATATAGAGTTAGTCAAAGTGAAAATTTTAAACATTAACTGCTACTTTCAAAAAAAGTGATGAAAATTAGTAGTGCAATCATCTCAGATATCCTGTGTATATACTTGTATGATTTTCCCTATTCCTTGTTTTCTGTCATTTCTCCTTTCCCTCATCTATTTATTCCTTATGTTTACTGTCTTTCCATTTTACTGTATCTATTGTATCTTTTAGATTTATTCTCTTAGGATCTTATACTAGGGAGATAATGCAATGTTTACACATGTGGGTCTGATTTGTTTCACTCATGAGTATAGCCTCCAGTTGCATCCATTTACCTATGCAGCCTCAAATTTGTCTTTCCTTTTTTTAAATTTTATTAATTTTAATGACAAAGAAGTAACA
>PVJA010023525.1:0-32909 GCA_004027025.1 Myocastor coypus | reverse complement strand
AAAAAAAAAAAAAAGTAATGTAGATTTAGAAAGGTTAATGTTTAATTGTTTGATCAATCTTATATACCTATATGTATTAATCTAAACTGATCTGATGATGAAAATATGTAATGTAACCATTGTTAAATTTAAACAATAAAAAAATTGAAAAAAAATTGTTTTAAAGAGAACATAGCAATAATTGATACATTAGAAATGCTACACATTTATAAGACCAAGATCAAACCAACAACACTCCAGCCTTTGCAGCCTTGTAGTTGTAAGGTAAATGGCTGCTTTGAGAAGAGAGCCCCAGAGCACCATTTTCCAGAATGACAATAGCCTAGAAGATTTGTTTCTAGAGGTTGGATTCAGGATGCTCAGTAGTCCAGAGACAATACTAGTGTAATGAAGAGAAATGGAAGCATAGCTACTACTACAACCAGCATCAGACTTTGGCATCATCCACGTGGTGCTGATTTTTTGTTTGTTTGCTTTGTACCATGAATAAAACTCAGATGCTGGGCTTATTTGCATGCTAAGTGCAATTGTTATGGGTTCTAGAAAGCTTCCACCCAGACTTCAAAAGAAGGCCTCCAAAGCCAGGAGGTGCCTGAGTAGGTAGGGTGTAAAGCCTTGATTATATAACCAAAGTTTCAGTGGAAGACTAAGATGATGGATATTCAAGTGTGGGTTTTGCATTACACATTGCTGTCCTCGTTGTAGTTGCTTAGATCACATAAACCAGCATACAAGGTTGGTCAGGGTGAGAGTTCTGCACGTGGACTGGTATTTTAAAAAAAACTGATGGAGATTTTTAGTACAATCACCTCAGCCATCCTGTATATATACTTGCATGTTTTTCTCCTATCTTTCCATTTTCTGATATCCTCTTCAATGTATTTTTTCACAATACTGTAGTTTTCACCATAGAGGCCTTTTACCTTTCTTAATTAGATTGAATCCTAGATATGTTCTTCTTTTAAAAAATATTGTGAAAAGTGTTGTTTCCCTAATTTCTCTCTCAATGAGTTGTTTCTGTACAAGAAGGCTATGGATATGTACCCCCTAGCCCCCTAGCCACCCACCACGGTACCAATAATCAAACTTGGGACCCTAATTTCTCTCTCATTGAGTTGTTTCTGTACAAGAAGGCTATGGATATGTACCTCCTAGCACCCTAGCCACTCATCACAGTACCAATAATCAAACTTGGGACCTTGTCCTTGCCTGGCAGGTGCTTATGCTGCTAAGCCATATCTCCAGCCCAGTCTATTGATGTCTAAATATTGACTTTGTATCCAGCTGTGCTACTGATTTTGGCAATTCAGTGTGGAAGTCTTCTGTAGAGTTTTTGGGGTCTTCCATGTAGCATATCATGTTGTGTACAAATAACAATAATGTAACTTCCTTTCTAGTTCTTATTTCTTTCTCTTGTTTAATTGCTTTGGCTAATGTTTCCTCAACTATATTAAATATGAATGGTAACTGGAGACTTTTATAGGTAAATGGATACAACTTTAAACCATACTCATAGGTCAAATGAACCAGATGTACAAGTGTAAACATTGTAATGTCTCCCTAGTGTGAGAAACTGAAAGAGTAAATAAGATCCAAAATGTACAGTAGAATAATCAGCAAAAAGTTCAAAAGGAAAGAGAAACTGGTATAGGGGAATGGAGAAAAGGAAGGGAAAAGCAAATATGTAGGATACTTAAAATAGTTGTATTACTAATTTATCCTGTTAAAAAGAATTGTGCTAATATTGTTTGGACAATTAAATGCCAATATCTTATACTCTGAGTAACTAAAGATAACAGTTGGCAATATCATAAGTATTATTAACCTCTTACTATCTTCTTTGGAAATTTTAACTTTTTCCCCTCTTTAAACAAAAAAAGTGATGACAGTAGACATCCTTGGCTTGTTCCTGATTTTAAAGTGAAAGCTGTTGGTTTTTTGCCATTTAGTATCATGTTGACTATTTTATTGTTGTAGATGGCTTTTATCAGATTGAGCATAAAAACCATCTATTTGAATATTGTAATGAATTTGTATTGAACTTTGTCAAAAGTTTTTTCTGCATCTGTTTAGATGATCGTATAATTTCTGTCCATGGTTATGTTAATATGTGTTACATTTATTGATTTACATATGTTGAACCATCCTTGCATGCTTGGGATGAATCTTGTGTGGTCATAGTGTATAACCTTTTCCATGATTTGCTCCATTTTGTGTGTCAATAACTTATTGAGGACTTTTGAGTTTGTGTTTACTAGGGAGATTGGCCTGTAGCTGTTTTCCTGGTTGGGTCTTTCTGGTTTTGGTGTCAGGGTAATACTTTCTTCCAGGAATGAATTTACAAGTATTCTATTATATCCCTTTCTAATCTTAATTTAAGAATTTGAGAAGCAGTGGAATTAGCTGTTTGCTAAATTTTTTGTAGAACTGAGCACTGAATCCATCAGGGTAGAGGCTTCTTCTGTTGTTAAGTTTTTTATTATATCTCCAATCTCATTGAAGGATATTGTTTTATGTAGAATTTTTAGCTAGGGATATAGCTCAGTGCTAAGGCTCTTGTCTAGAAAGTGCAAGGCTCTTGGCTCAATCCCCAACAGTGCTTTAAAAAATAACCACACACACACACAATGTGTATATTGGTGATTCCACTTTGTTAATCCATATGCATCTAAAAACCTGTCTGTTTCTTCTTTATTTTCCACCTTACTAAAATGCAAGTTTTTGAAGTAGATATTTATGCTCTTCTGTATTTCTTCAGGATCTGCTGTGATTTTACCTTTTCCATTCCTAATTACATGGATTTAAGTCTTTTCTTTCCTTTATCTTTTTTTTGACAATGTTGACTATTTGTTTAATCATCCGAAGAACCAATCCTTCAATTCATTGATTCTTTGTATTGTTTCTTTAGTCTCTACTGTACTAATTCTGGTCTGACCTTTATAATTTCTTTCCTTGTAGGAGCTTTAGGCCTGAGTTGCTCTTCACTTTTTTTTTTTTTTTTTTTTTTTTTTTTTTTTTTTTTTTTTTTTTTTTTTTTTTTTTTTTTTTTTTTTTTGAGATGATCCTTTTAATTAAATTTACAAAGAAATGTTTATAAACATAAATAAACCCAGAACTTAGATAGAATTATTTATGCAATAAGTTTCCTCTAAATGAGGATTCTAAATTGCAAATCTGCTACATGTGACTCAAAAGGAAAAGCATAATTATATTTTATTATGTGAGTTGTCCTAAAAGTTACTGAGTATTGTTCAACCTTTCTCTTCTGTTTATGAGACATTCTTTACATGGTTTTGTGTGCTCACCTGCAGAGTATAAGGTCTTTCTTTTCAGAGTCCAAAGATAAAAAGTCTAATTTGAAGTCAGAACCGATCTGATCTGCTAGCCACAGCTCTAATATTGCCATAAACCTTTGATGGAGGATTCCCAGGATGAGGTTGCAAATGGCAGTCCTTGCCATCTTGATGTTCTGGAAAGAGCCAAGGATGTGAACTTTCACATCAGCTAAAACTATTCTCGCCCGTGTCACATTCTCTATGGTAAATTTGGTTTTTCCTCCTTTGCCTGCAACTCTTCCTGTTGCTCTTGACAGGTGGTCTCCCTTTAGAGGCTTAACATCTGTAATTTCAAAAGACTCTAGAAAGAGGTCTTCTAACCTGATGAGAGCAAGTGCATCTTCCACTTGAAATCCAAGAATGAAGGCCTTTACAAAATCAGCTGCCTTTTGTCAGAGCACTAGCATCCTGGGTTTCTTTACAAGTCCTGATTTCTACATTTCTTGTTTTCAAGTTAAAGCGTATCTGGAGTCCCAAATGTTCTACAATAGGAGTAAATATCTTCATCCAGTTCTCATTTAATGGAGTATATCTGTTAGCTGGAACAGGAACTTTCCGGGTTTCTTCTTTCCCATTCAGCAGTCCATCCCCAGTGAGGGGCAGGGGTAGCTTCGCAGGCTTGGGCTGGGTCTCCTCTGTATCCATGCGACTGTGCGGCTTGCGTCCCGCCCACCCCCGCTTCAGACTTTGCATTTCTCCGCCCGCCCCGGGAACCCTTTCTTGGCTCCTGCATTCTGTATTTCCATATCTGCCATCTCCAGACCCCTGCTCTTCATTTTTTTTTTTTTTTTTAAAGCTTGAGGTTCAATATTAAGTTGTTTATTTGAGTTTGCTGTTTTTCTGGTATAGGTATTCATCACTATAAATTTACCTGATAGTACTGTTTTCATTATATCCCATAAGTTCCAGTATATTGTATTGACATTATTGTTTCATTGTAGAAACTGTCTAATATATTCTTTAATTTCATCTAAGTCCATTGTTCAAGAGGTGGTTATTTCCATATATTTATAAAGTTCTTGGGGTTTCTTTTGCCATTGATTTCAAATTTCATTGCATTATGGTTTGATAATATGCATGGGATAATTTCAGTTCCTTTGTATTTACTGAAACCTGTTCTGTGAGCTAGTATGTGGTCTATTTTGGAGAATGTCCCTTGTGCATCTGAGAAGAATGTGTTTTGATGTTTTGTGATAACATTCATAGACATTTACTAGGTCCACAGTTTGGATTAGTTCTAATTATTTCATGTTTGTTTTTTGACTTGTGACAGTGGAATGTTGAGATCCTTCATTAAAATTGTGTTAGTGCTTATTTCTTTTTTTGTCTCTGTTAATATTTGTTTTATATATCTGTTTGCACTAGATATAGGTGCATATATACTTATGATTCTTATTTCTTCTTGCATTGTTCCCTGCAAGAATATAGTCACCTTCTTATCTCTCTTAATCAGTTTTGGGTTGAAATCCACTTTGCCTGCAAATAGAATAGCTGCCTCTGCTTTCTTAGGATTCTTATCTCATGGAGTGTTGTTTTCCACCTTTTGAATCAGTTTCTGAATTTCTTGTTCAATTAACTGTGTTTCTTGCATGCATCTTGCTTCTTGATCCATTCTACCAATCTGTGTCTTTCATTAGTGGTTATGCCTGGTGTGGTGGTGCACGCTTGTAATCCCAGCACTCAGGAGGCTGAGTCAGGAGGATCGGTGTGAGTTTGAGACCAGCCTGGGCTACAAAAGTGAGCTCAAGGCCAGCCTGAACTGCATAGCGAGACCCTGTCTCAAAAAAAGACTAAATAAATAAATAAATATAAAAAATAAAAAGCATTAGTGGTTATAACTGATATATATTGACTTATCACTGTCATGTTGTTTTCCCGTTGTTGGCTCCCATTTTTCACTTCTCTGTTTGCCTGGTGGATCCCTTTGGTTGGGGGTTATGGAGTTGTGATCTTTGTAATCTCTTTCTAGAATGTTCTTTAGAACATCTTGAACTGCTAACTTGGTGTTTATTAATTTCCTCGGGTGTTCTTATTATTGAGGTATCTTATTTTCCATGAGTTTTAAAAGACAGTTTTGTGGGATACATCAGTCTGGATTAGAGATTTTTTTTTTTTTTTTTTTCTGGATTTGAAATACTTCTCCTTGTCTTGAGAGTTTGTATTGAGAAGTCTGCTGTGATTCTGATAGGCTTTCCTTTATAAATAATTTCTAACAGTTTTTACTATTCTCTTCTTGTGTTGAATTTCTGGAATCTTATCTCTGTTTTTTTCATTATGTTGACTCCTACATTATTCTTCATATTATCTAACAGTTGCCAGACTGATTTCTTGTCCTTGCTAATTTTGAGAAATCTTGCTTTATATGATGGGTAACTGATATCTTAGATTTTTGTCCTCACATTACCATACTGCTTCATATATTTTCAGTGGGTTTTTAATCTCCCAGATATCTGTTTGAATCATAGGGATTCCATTTCTTTCCTATGCTGGACTTTCATGGTTTCCATCTCTAAGATACTCTCTTTTTTCATCTGTTTCTGCTTTAGAGCATGTCTTTCATTATGGAAACCTTCTCTGTAGTTATCTGTGATTTTTTGTTTTTTTGTTTTTTCCTAGAACCTCATTTATTTGCCTGTGCCTTCAGAGAGTCAAAATGGGTGGTTTTTGGATTGCTCCACCTCATTGCTCCCCAGCTTTACCTTTGGTGAGCTGGATGCCTGGGGTTACATCATATTTAAGCGTCTTATTTTCTACTTTATTTTTTAGTTTAATTCCTAGGTTGATGCTTATAAATTACCTGTGATGAATAGCTTTATTGCTAGTGTTGAGAACCTTTAAGAAATGACCCATTTTCTGCAATATCTTTCAGGTGTAACTGGCTTTTGGGTTTTGAGTCTGTTTTTGTTTGTTTGTTTTGCTTTTGTGGGACTAGGATTTGAACTCATGACCTTGCACTTGCCAGGCAGGCACTTGCGCCATGGAGCTATCTCCCTGGCCCCTAAAAAAGTGAACCTGACTTAACGATGCTTTTCTCTTTTTTTTTGGTGGGGGGAGGCCTGGATTCAAACTCATGACCTTGCACTTGACAGGCAGGCACTTGTGCTATGGAGCTATCATTGGAAATAAGAAGTTGCTGCCTACTTGGCCCAGCCCCAGGTTCTTTGGCACTAGCTTATAGTGTTTTGTTTTTGTTTTTGTTTTGCTTTTATGAACCTTAGACAGTCTTAATCTTGGTATATCAAGAACTACTGATTAGAACAGTTAGGTCACTCACACTAAAGTGGTACAACCAGCAGTAACAAAAGCATGAAACAGCCTAGAAAATGGCAAACTGAGGTAACTATTAATTTACCACCTTTAGCTGTATACACTAGTTTTTAGTTCTGTAGCAAAATCTAAAACAAACCAGAAAATTTTATACAGTAAGTAAGCCCTCAAAATGATATTTTTATGCTCAGGAGAAAATTAAAAGAGGTTATCAGGAAAAAAAGAAACAAAAGAAGGTAAAGTTATCATAGGTAAGGCTAGAGGCCAAAAGAGAATCACATAAACTCTGACAATAGGAGAGAAAGAGCTAAGGAAGATATAAAAACAACAATAAAACAGCAACAGTGATAAAATCTAGAAGCCATATTAATATCCATATAAAAGCCAGAACTAACAATGAAGAAAAAACAAAACTAAAAAGGAAAAGAAAGGAAAGAAAAAAAAATGTCTGCTTCAAAATGTATCTCAGCTGTCACTGACTGTCCCAGTTACTCTTTTGTCATTGCTGGGACAAATACCTGACACTCAAAATGAAGGAAGGAAAGTTTATTTAGCTCACAGTTACTGGAGGCTTCAGTCCACACTCAGCTAGATCCAAGGCATAGAGGCACATGGCAGAGGCCACCAGTTCATGGTGATGGAACAGCAACAATGGCAACAGAGTCTGTCTCTTTATCTCCTTTATATTGCATTCAGGCTCTCTGCCCCAGGTTGGGCATCGCACACATGCCCATAATCCCAGCAGTACTAAGACCTATAATCCCGGTGGATTACCTATACTCCCAATAGATCATCCATAATCCCAGTGGATTATGAGTTAATCTTGGACTCTAGAAGTCACTACCTCATGACTGCATGAGGCTTTGTGGGGACAATAGACACAAACCATAACACTGGTAGACAGTGTGGGCTAACAGAATCCAGATCTGTGTTGATTAATCCCAATAAGCCAGCGGTAGCTTGAAGGTGGGATAGTGAATAATTCCAGCAAGTCTGGGGCTTCATTTGTACTGAAGTTCAGGCTGATTTCCAACCGTGAGATTAGAACCAGTCCCAGTCAGCCTGCAGCAGTCCATGTGCTTTCTGTAGGCTTGTACTGATCTTGGAGCCACTGGGTGGAGTCAGAAGTTGCTCTGAGATCTGAGCTCAGTTGGCTTCTCTTAGAGATGGCTCCTGGCTAACTGCCCTCTCCTGTGGCCCATCAGAACCCAAGTAACTCATTACACTGTAGTCCAATGTGTCCTCTGCACCATTCCATGGGTGTATTTTTCTCTAGAGGCCTCTTGAGTCACCAGAAATCAATTTGCATCTGCAAATTCAAACTGCCCCTACCATGCAGTAAGTCTAGACTGCCTCCCATTTCCTTCTTCTTCATTGAAGTTTCTGTCTTAGTTCTTCCCCCATGGCTTTCAGTTCTTGCTTCAGATTCTTCGCATGTCTGAGGGGCCCACTTTCCTTTTCCTTCTCTTCCTCATGTTGCTTTATTCCAGTGTCTGGACAACAAATCTTAGAGAGGCTCTTTCTTTGCTGCTTACCACTTCACCATCTTCCCAAAAGTCCATTTTAACCTTCCAAGGAAGAGAAATCTCTCTTTCCAGACACAGGCACAAATAAAAGGCAACTGTCTGCAGGTTAGAAAGAGCCTGCATCAAAACCCAACCATAATGATACCTTCATCTTGAAACTGTTCCACCTCTGTAAGTCTTTCTGTCTGAGAAGTGTGTGTGTTGCTTTAACAAGAAACTTGAAAGAAGCTCTGCAACTGAGTAATGAGTAGATGCTGGACAAGTTTTGAATTGCATGCTAGAAATAAAAGGGCCATTCTAGTAAGGTCTCAGGTAAAATGGAGCATGTTATTTAAAGATGAAAGAAAGGCAATCAAGGGGCTGGGGAGATAGCTCCATGGCACAAGTGCCTGCCTGGCAAGTGCAAGGTTGTGAGTTTGAGCCCCAGTCCCCCCCCCCCAAAAAAAAAAAGGCAATCATTATTATAAACTTAGAATTTGGCTGAACTGTGTTCTAGTGTTGTGCAAATGATACTGTTTTTAAGTGATAAAATTGAATATTTAACAGGAGGAAATTTTCAACTCCTTCTGTAACATGGTAAAGGAAAGGGATGAACTGAAGAAGGAAATTGTTAAGCTGAAAAGATTAAGAACTTGGATGTTTCAATTCTCAACCCATCATTGCAAAAAATGGAAAGCCTATTCCAAAGATAATACCAAAGATCTGACTGGGCTTTCATTTGATAGTTTATGAAACTGTACAAACAAAACCACTTTCAATTTGAACTGAAAAGAATGAAATCAAGGAAGGCAGATAGACTTCTTGGATTTCACAGATCAGGATGGTAAAACTATTTGGCTGCCATGTTGCTCTATTCTTTAGAAGGGTAAAATGTCCCCAAAAGAGATTCAAAGATCACTAGTTCCTGATTTCAATGGTCAAATGTGGCCTCTCCCTGGTACCTTGGAGGTAGAGGTTCTTGGAGCTAAGAGGGTGATACTGCACCCTGGAGGGTCTGAAGAGTAGAGTAACCAGCTGGAGAGAATTATTCTCAACCCTTATGGTCTAATGGCATTTGTCTTGCTGAGCTTTGAACTTGTTTAGGACTTATCACCCCTTCCTAACTTTCATTTTCACCTTTTGGAATGGGAATATTCACCCTATTTCTGTCCCACTATCCTATATCGATAGCACATAATTTGCCTGATGTCTTAGGTTCACAGCTGGAAGAAATTTTTACTTAAGATGAATCAAATCTCAGGTCACCTATATATCTATATATATTATATTTAGATATTTAGATGAGACTCTAGACTTTAGAGTTTATGCTAGGATGAGTTAAGACTGTCACTTGGAAGGATTAATGCTAAAGACACACACCTACAATATTTGAATAGCAGTGCCGGGCATGGTGGCACACACCTGTAATCCCAGCGCTGGGAAGCTGAGGCAGGAGAATGCGTGTGAATTCAAGACCAGCCTGGGCTACAAAAGTGAGCTCAAGGCCAGTCTGAACTGTCTCAAAAAGCAAAAAAAAAACAATATTTGAATAGCAATGGAATACCCATCTGACAAAACAAAACAGAAAAGGGGTATAAAAAATGAAGGACCAGGGCCTGGCTAAATAGCTCAGCAGTGGTACCAGGGATTTAAAGATATTCCATATCTTTCACCATATACTAACCTAAAATGGAAGTGGATCAAAGATCTAGGTATTAAAGTAAAAACACTATATCTTCTAGAATATAGCATAGGTGAAATTTTTAAATTGGTGTAGGTAAAAACTATATGAATAGGGCTGGCCAAATAGCTCAGTGAATTAAAGCACCTGCAAGCCAGCTCACGGGCCAGGGTTTTGATCCCCAGGCCTGCTGTGCCAGCCCCATCTCCATGGTGCACTGAGGTGGCAGTTGAGACTGGGCATGGTGGTGAGCACCTGTAATCCCAGCTCTTGGGAGGCTGTAAACAGGTGGGTGGTTGCGATGAGTCCAATCCAGTAGTGAGATCCTGTGTACCCTTCCCTAAAATACAAAAAAAAAAAAAAAATTGAAGGACCATTTTGTGGTGAAAATATATATATGTGTGTGTGTATCTGCATATACAAAATAGGATAGATATGTAACTACTTTCTTAGTTCATTAAGACGAAAGATTTATACTAATAGTGTTTAGACAAGATGTCATGTCTGCATCTTGTACTGTGAATAACTACTATGAAGATAACCATATGTAGTGTATTAATTATTGTAAATGTCCTACTGACCTGTTTTGAAATTGTCTTATTGCTATTTCTTTCTCATTAAAATTAATTTTTTTAAGAAAAGGATTGAATGTATTTTGAATGGGAGAAAGACATGAATCTGAGATATGCTAGAGGCTAAATGCTAGGGTCTGAATTCCAACCCCTCCAAAAAAAAGAATCCCATATTCAAGTCCTGACCCTCTGTTATAGTCAGGGTTTTGCAAGGGGAACAATACAATACAGGACACTTAATTTATAAGAATTATTTTGTAATAGTTACTCAAAGAGTCATATACAAAGAGAATGCAAGAAATCTGTCCATGCATATTAAGACCAAAATGATCCAACTGAAGACCTGGTTCCCATGGCAATGCCCTGCATAATTCCAGCAAAAGACCTAAAGCCCATAAAAATTCCCTAGAGTCCAAGACTGGGATTGTAGCTCAGCAGTATAAGTGCCTACCTGACAAGTACAAGGTGGGCCGAGGAGATAGTTGAGTAGAATAAGCACTCGCCTGGCAAGCACAGGATCCTGAGTTCAATCCCCAGTACCACACAACAGCAACAACAACAAAAAAGAACAAGAACTAGAAGAAGGAGAAAAGAGAAGAGATTCCCTAAAGTCTTAACTGGAGGTGAAGAGCCCAAGACAGTGTCTTATGCAGGCCTATTTTATGGATCTGCACTGGTAAGGCCCAAAGGTCAGTGGTGGAAGCTAGAAAGTCTATGCCAACAGAATGAAAGATCTATCATAGTAGACTAAGGGATCTACATTGGAGCCAGGAAGCAACACTGAAAATAAGAACCAGAGCTCCCCCAAAAAGTACCACAGCCGTCCTCAGTGACAAGGTCCTGAGCTCCTCCAATGATGAGACCAACTTAGCCTATATAAGGAAAGCCAGCATGACACACTTCTCCAGGATATTGAACCATGCAGCATGTTCCCCCTATCCTGGAGCCAGGAAACAAAACTCAAAAGTACAGACCAGAGCTCCCCCAAAGTGAACTATAGCCATTTTCAGTGACAATAGTCCTGAGTACTTTCTACAATAACAGCCAAGTTCATCAGGAAAGCCAGCATGACAAGCTCCTCCAAGAGAGCCAGCAGCTCCCTGCAGCTTCCTGACAGCCTCCTTTTCTTCTCCGGTTCTGCCTGTTATGCTTCTAGCAGCAATCCTCACTCAGGTGGGCCTCCCACACCCAGCACCATGCAGGTTCAGTTCAGCTGAGTGTTACAAGTTCACTACCAGTTATCAATCCCCACCACACCCTCCATGTTACTATATTTGGAGATGTCTTAAACAGGGGATAATTAAGGTTGAACGCAATTATAAGGATGTAGCCTTAGAAGAACCTGAAATAGAGATATCTGTCTTCATGCCCTGCTCTAAGGAAAGGCCATCTGAGTGTAGCACAGAAACATCTACCTATAAACTGGCAAGAGTTTTCACTAGAATCTTGTCCTGTGAGTATACTAATCTGGGACTTCTAGCTTCTGAAACTATGAGAAAATAAATTTCTGTAGTTGAAGCCCACCAAGTTTATGGTACCTGATTATGGTAGCTAAGCAGACTAAATCAGCACATATGTTAAAAAGCCATTAATAGTTTTTGAAACCAGGCATGGTGACACATGTTTGTAATCCTAGCACTATGGGAAACTGAGGCAGGATGATCCCAATTTTAAGCCCAGCCTGAGAACTTAGCAAGTTAGTGTAACTTGGCCCCAAAGTAAGAGCTGGGGATACAGCTCAAAGTAAAGGCCCTGTTTTTATCACCAGTACAAAACAAAAACAAAACTTAACTCAAGTTGTATATCTGAAGGCCTTCAAAATTGGAACAAGAACCCCAATATTATAGTTGTCTTAGTGCCCAGAAACCAATCCAAATTTGTTTTTCTATGCCTTGGATGTTTGTTCCAGAACTTCCATGATGAAATGATGACACAGAGTCTCTAGAAGTGTGAGAAATACACTGCTACCAACGTGGCCTCCTTGAGTGTTGCACTAATGGAATGTAGAAATTTTTCATTATGTTGATGGCGGATGACACCAGAGGAATCAGTTGTGCCGTGCCTGCCCATGCACAGTGATAACTCTGAACAAGCAGAACTCAGATGTGTACTCAGAAGGCAGCTTCTTTGTCCTCATACAACCCTCAGGTAGTCTCTATCTAGGTCCAGGGTTTGTTCTAGTCCCTTGGGAAGGAAACAAGGGAGATGGCTCTTCTGCCTGTGGAACTTACCCTTTGGTTGGGAAGGTGGGGCAGTTAAAAATAGTTTATGAGTAAAGGAGAAAAAGTGGCATGAAACAGCATCTGAGTTATCTGTGTGTACACAGAAGTTGGTGGTTAGTGGGCAGTGCATGATTTATACTTTTGGGATCTACTAATGCATACATGGAACCACTCTGTGCATTTGCTTCAGTGAGTGAATCACAGCTGAGCTCCTTTGGTCCAGAAGAATCAGTTACAACTCTTAAATAATAAAGTACTGCTCAGGCATATGAATTAAGCCATTTTATGCAATTGAAGTGAGGCTCACAGCATCATGACTGGCTGAATATAAAGGCTGTGCCTTCGGATTCAGTATTTTAAAAAGGGAGTGATACAAACTGGAGGCCAGCCTGTTTTCAAGTAGCAGGCAAACCTGTTTTGCCTCACAAATGCCCCTACCTACCTACAGCTGTTACCTCCACATGTTCAGATACTCAGAGATGGGTTTGAGTTAACATCTTCTGAGATGTCAGCAGATACTTTGAATGCTAAAATCACTCACTTATTTTGGTGTGAGGTAATGATTTTTTTATTTTATTTATTTATTTATTTTTATTTCCTGGCAAGTCTCTTAAGAGCCTTGAGGTAATAGTTTTAGTTAACAAATAATGTGGTTCTTAGTTTGAGGAAGTGAGGGCTGGAGGGGCACTTGGAGGTTGTGGCAAGGATAAGCAATTTCAAGAATGATAAGTTCTGTCAACTTTTCAGTTGTCTTATCTTTAGCCTTGAGTTTTTAAAATTTTCTTGTGGGTGACCAATTGGCCGAGTTGTGAGTGACATCCGTTCAAGGTACCCACAGATTAACCTACAGCTATCCCTGAAAGTCCTCTCTACCCAAAGTCTCACCTTCAACCATGATCTCAGCAAATAGGCAGCTGTGCCATTTGGAATAGGCAGGCCCCCACTGACAGCCTGTGTCATTTCCAACAGACTGCCTTACAATGCAGACACAAACAGCCAGAAGACCTCAGAGTAGTCTAAACTGTCAAAAGTGTAGTGCCATCAGGCCTGGACCAACTATAGCCTTCCCAGATCAGAGCCAGGTTCCCAAAGAGTAAGTCAGTGAATCCTCCACAAGTTCGGTTTCTGGGCTGCACAAAAGTCCATACAAGCCCCACGGATAGCCGTTTTAATTTTAGTTTTCAACAGAGTAAGCAGTTCAGGATTGTTTTATACATCCCTAGAACTACCATGCCCTTTTGACTGTAATAGCAGTTGCCTACTTTTGATTAGAAATAGCATAAACATGTAAAAATTAATAATACTGCTAGACTCTTCTGAAATGATGGATTATAAAGTCTGTCTTTTAGTTTATAGCAGTGATAATTGCTAGAGTGTAATTGATTTAACTTCCCTTATGCTTGTTGATTGATGTGTTACAGATGAGATCTATGGAAACAACCTGATTTCCACTGTAATTGACAGTTGCAACTGCTCTGACTCCAGTGACATTGAACTGAGTGATGACTGGGCTGCCAAGAAATCTCCTAAAATTTCCAGATCAAGCAAATCACCTAAACTCCCAAGGTAATCTCAGTCTTCAGATGCTTTCCCTTTTCTGTGCTTCTGATATGACTGTATTTGTGCCTGCAACAGAATCCCATCAAAAGTGATACTTGGGGGGGGTGTGCATTCTGAATCATCTGTAGTCCAGGGCCCAATTCTAGAACCTTTTTTTTTTTTGCTCAGATAAACTTTTTTTATATTAAAAGAAAGGAACTGACACTTGTGCAGCAAGATCAACATCTCCTTTTCTTTTCTTACTACCTTTTCTTTGTTTTCCTTCAGGATAGAAAGACACCCAGTAGGAAGTTTGCTAAACCCTCGGAACTTCTCTAGGGGTTATCAACGATGGTAGGTGACATAGGGGTGGCCGGAGCTCACAGGCTTGTTTTTTTTCTTCCAGTTTAAGAAAAGGAAGAAAAAGGTCTTACAGTGAATGCAGTGTGTTGATGAGAATACCAAATTAAATGCCTACAATGCTGCAGTTAGGGAAATTATAATAACCTAACCAAAAAGAGAGAGAGAAAGGCTCCTAAGGTTTGTGTAAAACTAGAAAGCTAAGAGTAGATGGAGGACCTGGATTGTCAAAGAGAACACCATCTTCTGTGTTGCTACCATCACATGCTGTATGACTTTGAAGTTTCCTTATCTGTGAACATTAAAGGCTGAAGCAGATCCTTACCAAGATCTTTACTAACTTTACAATTCTGTAGTACCACAAAAAATGAAGGTCCACTGTGTGTGTGTGTGTGTGTGTGTGTGTGTGTGTGTACCACAAATGTTGGACCTTAAACAGCTAGGTCATGGGGCAGTTACTATACGAGTATGTCTATGCCCAGTGCAGAATAATGTGCCTATGATCCCAGAAGGTCTTTTGTGCTTTTTTCACTTGGTATGACTTCTGTCACAACAGACGAATTTTGTTCAGTTTTAAATTTCATGTATAAAGAATCAAACAATGAATACCCTTTTTATCTGTCGTTTCTACTCAACATAGTAATTTTGAGATTTCTCTATTTCATTACATATATCACTAGTTTGTTTTTCTTTACTGATCTGTGGAGTTACTTCATTGGGAGTGAATAAATGTGTTTATCCTTTTCTTAACCAATCAATGGATTATATAATAGTTTCTGGTTATAAACATTCTTATGTAAAACTTTTATGGCTGTATGCCTTCATTTCTCATAGGCATGCACATGGAAAGGAAATTGCAGGGTCATAGGTTAGATATATGTTAAATTTTATTGAAAACTACAAATCCAAAGAGTTTGTTTCACCGGGTGTGGTGGCGCGTGCCTGTAGTCCCAGCTACTCGGGAGGCTGAGGTGGGAGGATCGCTTGAGTCCAGGAGTTCTGGGCTGCAGTGCACTATGCCAATCGGGTGTCCCCACTAAGTTCAGCATCAATATGGTGACCTCCTGGGAGCGGGGGACCACCAGGTTGCCTAAGGAGGAGTGAACCGGCCCAGGTCAGAAATGGAGCAGGTCAAAACTCCCATGCTGATCAAAGAGTTTGTCTCAAGGTAGTTATACCAAGTTAGATTCTGAACAGGGATAGAAGAGAGTTCTAGGTGCCTCCATTCTCACTTACAGGTTGATAGTTATTTTAAAAAATAATTTTACGTGAGCTGGGCATGGTGTCACACGCCTGTAATCCCAGCACTTGGAAGGCTGAGGCAGGAGGATCAGTGTGAGTTTGAGACCAGCTTAGGCTACAAAAGTGAGCTCAAGACCAGCCTGAACTACATAGCGATACCCTGTCTCAAAAAGACAAAATAATAATAATAATAATAATAATAATAATAATAATAATTTTACCCATTCAGGTGGATTTGTTGTAGTATCTTTGTGTAATTTAATTCTAGGATCTCCAATGACTGCTGATTCTGACCACTTTTTCATGTTTCTCATAAAATGATTAGCTATCTAGTTTTCCCCTTTTGTGAAGTGTCTGTTCAGGTCTTTTGTCCATTTCTTATTGGGCTATTTTTCTGTGTTTGAGTTATTAATGTTCTCTACATATAGTAAGTGTAAGTACTTTGTCATATCTGTATATTGTCAGATAGTACAAAATAGTATGTGAGATTTTATGGCTAAAGCCTTTTGTGTTTTGTTTAGGAAATCCTGTTATACCCTAGACCATAAACATAGTCTTTTGTTCCAGCACCTTTTAGAATTTCAACTGTTACCTTATATCTCAGATTAGTTTTACATCCAAATTCTTTTTACATCCAAATTTTTTTGTGCGTAAATTAAGAGAGAGCTCTTCATTCTTATTTCCGTATAACTATTCAGTTGATAGAGAAGTCTGATTATTTTTTCATATTTATTCTAAACTTTGTAAAAATTATACATAAAATTATGAATTTTTCAACAGGATATGGTGGTACACACCTGTGATCCCAGTGCTCAAGAGGTTGTGTCAGGACTTTTCGTGAATTCTAAACTGGCCTAGGCTACCTAGTGAGTTCAAGGCCAAGCTGAACTGTATAACAAAACCCTGTCTCAAAAAGACAAATCATCCCCCCCCCGCCCCCCTGCAGGATGGCTCAATGGTCTAAAGCGCCTGCTTAGGAAAGCTTAGGCGGCTGCAGGGACCTTGGTTTGATCCTCGGCACCACATGCTGCACCAGCCCTGCCCTGAGGGCAGGCCGAGCTGGCCATAAAAATAAATAAACAAAAGTTCTGAAACAAGAAAAAAAAAATAAAATAAAAATTTTAAAAATATGAATAAATAAGACAAATGGGACCAGAGATATAGTTTAGGGGCATAGTGCCTGCCTGGCAAGCACAAGATTGTAAATTAGATTCTGAAAAGAAAAAGGAAAGCAAACTTTTTAATACTCCCAGTGTGTTAAGCTTTTGTGCTTACAGGCTGAAAGAAATGTTCCAATGTAAACAGTGAAACCCTTCTTTACCCTATAGATGTCCTTTTAAAGATGTTTCTTCTCTGTCTAGGCCCCTTTTCTCCTCCTCCTACTTGAAATCCCCTCTACACAGCAGCTGGGCTAATTGTGCTATCAGAGCTTTATTCAGTGGCCTCCCATCCTGTCATACCTCAGGATCCCTGGAGGAATTTTACATCAGGCTTGCAAGTCATGCACAAGAGTTTTGGGCCAGGGATGTAGCTCAGTGGTATAGGACCTGCTTATCAAGCACGAGATCCTGAGTTTGATTCCTGATAGCCCCCCCCCCCCAAAGACCTACAAGAGGTTTAATGCATTTTTTATAGGATGTTCTAAACCTTACAGTATTCATTGTTATAAAACTCTTTCTGGA
Source organism: Myocastor coypus (assembly GCA_004027025.1). Classification (NCBI taxonomy): domain Eukaryota; kingdom Metazoa; phylum Chordata; class Mammalia; order Rodentia; family Myocastoridae; genus Myocastor; species Myocastor coypus. The sequence continues at coordinate 15,504 of PVJA010023525.1, read as the reverse complement.
GTAGGATGACATGAATCATGTGTCTTCATATTACAAGGGAGAGAAATCTTTGAGAAACAAAAGTATCAAAGGCAGCATAAAAGCTTTAGATTCACTGGTCTGATTTATTGTAGGTGGTATAAAGTATTAAATAAGTCAGTTAAAATTCAGCCTATCATAGAATTTTGAAAATCATAGTGGCCTTTAGTTAAGAAATGACTCTTCCCTTCTGCCACTTACCCCAAGAGTAATTGTGCAAAAATACATAGACACTTCTACACCTTCTATAGTAGATAGGCAGAAAGTGGAAAGAGTTAATTTTCTGATTCCTTACAACAAAATCACTCGATCTAATCTCAGTGTATTTTTTTAATATTACATATATTATTCAGTAGTTAATAGCTTATCTCTATTTCTGTTCATGAAGCTAAAGCACAAGAGTAAGATCTTTGTGAAATTAGGTCCCTGGCCACTGAGAATCAACACCCACATCAGACTGTCTAGACAGGGAGGAAGAGTGCTAGGTCTAATCCTGATCACTCTGTGTGTGCCTGACTTTTCCTGGTATTGTTTCCACAGGATCAGCATTGAAGCCCGGAAGTCTCCCAAACTGCCTAGGGCTGCTCAGGAGATCTCCCGGTCTCCCCGGTTGCCCATACGCAAGCCTTCTATTGGCTCACCCAGTCTGACGCGGAGAGAGTTTCCTTTTGAAGACATTACTCAGGTAGTAGAATGTCTGACAATGCTGGCCTGATTTGATTGCACCCTCAGGACACCTGTATGTGCCGCCTTCTTTTCCAACCTGTCTGCCCCACTCACTGCCATATCTGCATACAGGCCACTTGGCTCTGCTCCGTATGCCTCTCTGCTGCAGGAAGCTTCTTCCAGTGGAGATCTGGCTGAGATACTTCTGCGCCCTTCCTTGCTGCACTCAAGCCAATTCTAGTCAGTCCTACCGTGATTCCCCACTTTCTGGGGAGAGGCCCAGTCATAGCTTCCACAGTCTAGTTTCTTGCCTGAGTCACCCACTCCATCTCCTCGTCCTTATTTTTGCCCTCACTTCCAGACCCACTCTTACTCATGTGCCTTAGCTTTAATGCCACTTCATTTTGAAGGATTCTTGCACTGTCCCAGGCATAGTACATGGGTCATCAGATGTCTTACCACCCCTGACATCTCTCAGAGACATTATAAAAGTCACTATGAGCCTTTCATCTTCATTAGGTTATAAACTTCTTAAGAAAGTAGGCTTTAAGCATCTGTATTTTTGCTCCCATGTATGTACTCATGCTTGCACATAGTGATAGCTTTTTGAAATGTGTTTTATTCGAGTGAGAAAACAGGTAATCCAAGGATATAATCATTATCAGTGTAGCTCTTTTCGGGGAAGGCATCAAGGGCATAATTGGATTCAGATTTATGATTTTCTCTCCAGTTCAGTGATTAGGGGAAAAGAGAAGGAAAGAAACACATACCCAAATCACTTTGGTGGGCTATTGAAATTTTTTATTTGCTTATTTATTTCTTTAAATAGGATCTCACTGTATTTCCAAATCCTTGGCTAAAGACATCCTCTGGCCTCAGCTTCCTGAGTAGTTGGGCCTACAGGTGTGCTATCACACCTAGCTTTGCTGACCTTTTTAAACTTCATACATATAGACATGTTGGGAAAGTAAGCACTCACTCCTAGCTCAGTGTGCCACCATTAGAAAATGGGAACTCAGCATACTCCAGTTAGCATCTGGTCTTCAAAAATGGCAGAACTACAGAAAAAAACAAAGAAGGACCTTCACACTAAGCTATGTACCCAGCTTGCTTGCTTGCTTGCTTGCTTGCTTGCTTGCTTTAAGATAAAAAGTCTCACTGAATTGACCAGGCTGAGCTTGAATTTGTAATCTTCCTGCCTCAGCCTCCTAAAGTGTGGGGGTTATAGGCATGCACCACCCTATCCAGCTCATACCTGTGACTTTTAAAGCAATAAATTGTAACATTCTTACAACTGACCCAAGGAAATGTATCCTTGAATAGGGAACTAGATAAGAGTCTTCATTTTTCTTTTATTTCTCCCCACAGCACAACTATCTTGCTCAAGTCACGTCCAATATCTGGGGAACCAAGTTTAAGATCGTGGGCTTGGCTGCTTTCCTGCCAACTAACCTTGGTGCAGGTAAGAAAACTCATTCTCTTCTCTCAGAGTACTTGTTAGAGGTCAAATCCAAAAATTAAGTTTCAATATTTGGCAGTTTAAGTTAGAAAATGAGTACTTTAAAACAATAGAGATTATTGGATTAATGACAAGTGTGTAAAGTGACTCTAGCCACTATGATTTTGGGAAAATTAGAATTATCACTCAAATTGGCTTTTCCCACTAGCACTATAGTGTTTGTTTGTTTGTTTGTTTAAGGCAATCCTTGAGTTATAAAAATAGAAATACAGAACTACAGAAGTATCCAAAATCTGTATCTTAGCTCTCAATGATTTCCAGATATTTTGTCCTCTAGGGGCAAATTTTGATTCAGTCTGAGTCCTTGATTCACAAGAAATTTCCAAGAAAGTGGAAGAAAAAACCATTAAAGACATTGGCTGTTTACAGTATAGTTCTTGGTAGTAAATATTTATAAATTTCATTTTTCATTTCATTCTAGTCTTGAACTGATCATAATAAACATTCTGTCCATGGGAAGTTGGAGGCCCCCCCAAAAAAGTAAAACAAGGGAGTGCAAATTTAGTCCCAAACCCACACCTGGGTACTCATCTGTGTTCTAAATGTTTAGTAATATTTGTCCTGTTTACCTCAGAGATAGAAATGAAAATGCAAAATATTGTTTTCAAAGCAACTTCCTTCTGCTAGGTAGATCCTCGTTGGACTAAGGAGTTACATGTTACTCCCATCTTCCTTAGTTGCTTGCTTGTTTCCAGTGTACACATCCTCCATGAGACCAAGTAGGCCTGTGGCCCTTTATCTCAGATTTGTTCTATTTAGCCTACATTTATTTTTTAAAAATTCTGAATCTGTCTGTAAGAGTTGTGTCATACACAGATGCTTTAAATTATTTTTGCAAATTAGATGTTTAAAAGGCCTGTTGCTATGTGTGCATCTTCAGAGATTTATTAAAGAGCACTCATTTGGATTTTTCATTTTGAGGTTTCTCAGCTCAAAGAAAAAGAAGAATAAAAGTAAAACATAAAACTGACTTGGAAATAACAATATACCATCCCTGTGTGTAAAGCAAAGAAAACTTAAAATGTTTTCATCAACCTGGAAACACTCTAGTGACCACAGAAGTTTGTTCAGGTATTCATCAGTGCCCTATTGATAGATGTGGTTGATTTCTAATAAACACTGTTTGAATATCATTATTATCCCCAAATCAGTAATCTGAGAATTTAACCATCTGCCTTTAGTAAATATTGGAAAAAGGAATGGAAGTATGAATGTACTTAATGGATCTTTTCATTCTACCCTTATTTCTTACATGAATAGATCCACAAATAAACTAACAAGGACCTTAAAATGAGAGAGCCTGTGAGTGCTCTGAGCACCTACTGCTCCAGATGACTCAGTTGAGTGCCTAAGACAAAAGCTTGCTCTGTGAGTGTTAGAATCATTGTCCTCATCAATGACCTTTTTTTTTTTTTTTTTCTGTGTGGGAGGTAAAGTCCAGGCACTCAAACTCAGGACTTTGCACTTGCCAGGTGGGCGCTGTATTTGGATGCATATAGTTTTTCAACTAAAAGAATTTTTCACTTAATTCTACTAGACAAAAATAATTAACTTGGTGATTCTAGAAGATATATATGGCACTCCATTAAACTTTTTTTTTGTCTTTTTGAGACAGGGTCTCGCTACGCAGTTCAGGCTGGCCTTGAGCTCACTTTCATAGCCCAGGCTGGTCTCGAACTCGCACCGATCCTCCTGCTTCAGCCTCCCGAGTGCTGGGATTACAGGCGTGCGCCACCACGCCCGGCTCCATTAACTATTTTAAAAAATGTTATCTACTGCTCTACTCCAGTGGATGTATGGCTGGAGATAAAGTTCAGTGGCACGGCACATGCCCAGTGAGTGTAAGGTCTTGAGTTTGAAAAAAAAAAAACAAAAAACAAAGACTCACAAAATCTAGTGGATGTAAAAAGTGAGTATTGTTCTCTACCTCGGGTTATTTTTTTCCTTCAATCAGATTGTCCCATTAAATTTTTAAATTTTAGTTTTTATACTTCTTAATTTTAAAAATATATAATAGGTTCAAAATTCAGAGAATTCAAAAGTGTATAATAAAAATCTCTCTGATCATCACCTCCAGCTACCAAGTTTTTTTCCCTAGAGGCAACTGATAATGTTTTCATAATCCCCTCTCAGGATTTTGTCTTTTCTTAAATTGTCCTTTCTCCGTTTAAGCAGCAAGGAGTATCACTTTTAACACATGAAATATTAAGCTGCATAGAGCCATTCACAACTTTCCCACCAAAATTTATCATCTTTCTCTTAAGCATAAAGCAGTGAACACAGAGGTAAAGCCATTCCTGCTGTTGAGTAGAAGATCACTTTAGCCACCACTTCCAGCACTAGCCTTGCATGGAACCTTCAGCAAAGCAGGAGCTCTTCCAAAGCAATGCCTGCTTATCAGGCTGGAGATGTTCAAGGACTGACTGGAGATGAGCTGTGGTTCATCATGCTAAGTTAATCTGTGAAGAACCTTTGTATCTACCTGTCCCTGGAGATAGTATCAAGGCCTTCACCCTACTTTTAACCTCTTGTGAAATTTCAGTCCAGATTTGTTACTTTTTTTTTCTCTTTTTGGTACCAGGGATCAAACTCAGGACCTTACATTTGCTAGGCAGGCACTTATCCCCAGTGATGTTACTTTTTAATTTATTTTCTTTCTAAATGTTTTAGTTGTAATCTGGGCTTCCTCTTAAATATTCCTATTGATGTAACTAAATCTTCAAGTTTAAAAAAAAAAAAAAAAAAAAAAAAAACTGTGTGGACATTCCCTATAAATCTCTGTAATAGGGCCCGGCAGGATGGCTCAGTGGTCTAAAGCGCCTGCTTGGGGAAGCTTGGGCAGATTCAGGGACTGCGGTTCGATCCCCAGCACCACATGCTGCGCCAGCCCTGCCCTCGGGGCGGGCTGAGCCGGCCATAAAAATGAGTAAATAAACAAACAAAGGTTCTGAAACAAGAATAAAAATAATAAATAAATAAATAAATAAATAAAAATTAAAAAAAAAATCTCTGTAATAATCATTGTGTTAAAATTAAAAGACAGTAAGGCAAGAATCCATTCCCAAATGATGACATCATTCTATTCTTATGTGATGTTTGTCACCTGTTCCCTACCTGTTGCTTTAAAGTAGCTTCTTGATTTCCCCAATGTTTCTTGAACTTGGCACTCATTACCACTGCTTTCACTGAATTACCCTTTTGTAGATGAAGTTTTATAGAATAATATTTTCCTCCATATGTATTTGTCTTAAGACATTTTTGGGCTGGCACGATAGCTCAGTGGACTAAGCATCTGCTTAGGCAAGCACATAGGGACTGGGATTTGATCCATGATACCTCATGCCATGTCAGCCCCACCTTTAGGCACACTGAGTCAAGGAATAATATGAGTGTGGCGATGCACCCTATAATCTCAGTGCTGGGGAGGCTAAAAATAGGAGGATCACTACAAGTCTGATCTGCATAATAAGACCCTATAACAAATACATATATTTTTAAAAAATAAAAGATATTTTTGACATTCAAAATTCTTGGTTCTAGCCAGGTGTGGGCACACAAGCCTATAATCCCAGCACTTGGGAGTCTGAAGCAGGAGGATTGCTGTGAATTCAAGGCCAGCCTGGGCTGCACATTGAGTTTAAAACCAACCTGAAAGACTATCTCCAAAACAAAACAAAAAATTATTTTTTCTATATATAGACTATTGGCAAAGTATCCAAGCTACACCAAGTATTTACCACTGCTGAGTCTAAGGCCATGCCCTGTATGGCTGTGTGTAAGTCAGGAGTGATGAAGAGCTCCTGGGGCTCTTGGCTCTGCCTGTGCAGATTTGTCTTCTCGTGGCAGGGAACACGGCCCTTCATTCCTCTTCCCAAGACCCCACTGGCACTGAGGCTGTCCTCCGCCATGTCTATATTAGCTGTGTCCTTCTTCCTCACCACAGTGATCTATAAAACCAGCCTGCTGCATCTCCAGCCACGACAGATGACCATCTATCTCCCAGAAGTTCGGAAGATTTCCATGGATTATATTAACTTACCTGTCTTCAACCCAAATGTTTTCAGTGAAGATGAAGATGATCTACCAGGTGTGTCCACATACATGGACTTGTATATTACGGTTCCTCTTAATGGATTATGCAACAAGTGCAGAGTGGTAAGTTGCCTGCCACCTTAGTGTGGAAAAGGCATACTCAACTTGGTAAGGTTGGAAGATGGAATGTCATGTCCCAGCACAAAGACCACAGCTGGGTACCTCTTTAAGAAACAGTGAAACTTTCAGAGTATGGCTCTTTAAAGTGGCAGTCATCTCTTACATTCACAGAGTACTTCTCCCATCTGCCTGTGCCCTCCCAATGACCCTCCTAGTCATTTGCCAGATAAAGATAAGTTACCAGGAGTGAGATCAGAGCTGAAACCCATCTGGGTGTCTTGGTCAGACTTTGTCCTTTAACCCTCTCACATAGAGAAGTTGCTTATTATACCCACATAGTCCTGTTTCTCAAGCCTGTCCCACCTCCAGGACACAAGAGTGTGCTGCACTGCTCTGCTTAAAGATCCAGCCTGAGTTAAAGGTGCACCGGGCATGGTGGTGCACACCTGTAATCCCAGCACTTAGGATACTGAAGCAGGAGGATCAGGGTGAGTTCAAGACCAGGTTGGGCTACAAAAGGGAGCTAAAGGCCTAACTTCTAGTTATTACATAACTGTTATCACCAGGCTTCAGGTAGTATTGTGTGAACAGGAGCCACAGTGACTCCGTGAGTCTAAAGGAGCCAAACTGGCAGGGTGTTTTGGGGCACTTTCACCAGATAGCAGCTCTGAGCACCTGTTTGCAGGTAACTGTTCACATGCATGTTGCATGAGATTCCCACTGAGGGAGTATACATAGGGTTTTATTTGGCATGGCTCTACTTACATTGTTCAAAATGCTATTGGTCTCAAGAACCTTCAAAAGGTTCATCATATTAATTATAGCACAATGTAACACTAAAATTATGCTTGGAATGCATGTCACTCTTGTCTTTTTGATGTGTACTGCTCCTGATGTAAACTCAGTTACTGTCATTCTCTCAAGAGTAGTACTTGAAAATAAGAGACTGGGTCAAAATGCTATAATGCAGATAAATTAGGAAATGGACCTTCACCTAATACACACATTTGCTGGAGGATTCTTATTGTTTTTATACTATATTTTACATGATTCTACAGAAACTGAATTTATGTAGATATTCAATATACATCTCTTGTGACACTTTCCATGCCAGTCAATCCATAATCAGAGATAAACCTTCTTAGAAGCTCAAACACTATGAGTTGTGTATTGTATAGGAGTCCTATATTATACTGTTGTCCTTTTTGTGCATAAAAAGATAGGCTACCATTAAGCATCATCAGTAAAAAAAAGTTACTTGGGTGATATCAATCAGGTCTAAGGTACCAAATTCACATTCAAACATGTTCATTCAAAAGCTGTGACAATGCCTATAAATAGTGGGCAGGCTACCCAGAAGACTGCCCCCACCACCACCAATTTCCTATGTATCTTCCTAGAAATACTAGAGATAGTTCATGAATGGCACACCTTTCACCAAGCAATCACATCTCAGTCTCTAACAATTAAATTTTGCATGCAAAGGATGATATGAGTCTAGATCAAATGCTTATACTGACCCAGTTGCAAGTAGTTCCTTTTTCTAATTTCTTTCCAGTGACAGGAGCATCTGGTGTCCCTGAGAATAACCCACCTTGTACTGTGAACATCCCTATTGCACCGATCCACAGCTCTGCTCAAGCTATTTCTCCCACACAAAATATAGGGCTGGTACAGTCCCTGCTGGCCAGTCAGAATGTGCAGCTAGATGTCTTGACCAATCAGACAACAGCTGTGGGAGCATCAGAACATATAGGTGACAGTGTGACCCAGTACCCAGTACCCAACAGGTACTCCAACCCTGGACAGGTGATCTTTGGAGGCATGGAAATGGGCCGCATCATTCAGAACCCTCCTCAGTTGCCCTTGCCACCACCACCGCCGCCGCCGCCACCACCACCACCACCACCACCTCTACCACTACCACTACCACTACCACCACCACCACCACCACCACCACCACAGGGGGTCATGCAGCTAGCTGTGGTGGACCATGGAGACCGAGAGCATGAGCACTTACAGAAGCCAGCCAAGGCCCTGCGGCCAGTGCCTCAGCTTGCAGCTGAGGGAGATGCAGTAGTCTTCAGTGCCCCCCAGGAGGTTCAGATGACAAAAATGAACCCCCCACCGCCTTATCCAGGAACCATTCCTGCTGCCCCAACCACTGCCGCACCACCACCACCGCTGCCACCACCTCAGCCCCCAGTAGATGTGTGCCTGAAAAAGAGCGACTTCTCTCTCTACCCCACATCAGCACATTACCAGCCTCCCTTAGGCTACGAGAGGATCACCACCTTTGACAGTAGTGGCAATGTGGAAGAGGTGTGCCGGCCTCGTACTCGAATGCTTTGCTCCCAGAACACCTATACCCTCCCTGGTCCAGGTAGCTCAGCCACCTTGAGGCTTACAGCCACTGAGAAGAAGGTCTCCCAGCCCTGCACCAGTGCCACCCTGAACCGCTTGACTGTCCCTCGCTACTCCATCCCTACAGGGGACCCACCCCCATATCCTGAGATTGCTAGCCAGTTGACTCAGGGGCGGAGCACTGTCCAAAGACTGGATGGCAGCCTCATCCATGCCACCCTGCGGAGGAACAATCGCGAGGTTGCACTCAAGATGGCCCAGCTGGCCGACAGCTCCCGGGTCCCACTGCAGCCACTTGCCAAGCCCAAGGGTGGCTCTGGTGGAGCTGTGGCACAGCTCCCAGCACGGCCCCCACCAACCCTATATACTTGCAGCCAATGTAGTGGTGCAGGACCCAGCCCACAGTCAGGAGCCATCCTGGCCCATGCTGTCAGCACCTCCCCACTGGCTTCCCAGTCCTCCTACAGTCTCCTGAACCCACCTGATAGCACCCGTGACCGTACTGACTATGTAAACTCAGCCTTCACAGAAGATGAGGCTTTGTCCCAGCACTGTCAGCTTGAGAAACCCTTGAGGCACCCCATGCTGCCTGAAGCTTCTGTCACCCTGAAGCGACCTCCCCCTTACCAGTGGGACCCTGTGCTAGGTGAGGACGTTTGGGTTCCCCAGGAAAGGACAGCACAGCCTGCAGTGTCTAACCCTTTGAAACTGCCCCCTCTGATTCTAGGACAAGGCCAGCATCTGGATGTGGCCCGGGTACCTTTTGTCTCCCCCAAGTCTCCCACCAGCCCTACTGCCACTTTCCAGACAGGCTATGGGATGGGAGTGCCATATTCAGGAAGCTATAACAACTCCTCTTTGCCTGGAGTGCAGGCTCCCTGCTCCCCCAAAGATGCCCTGTCCCAAACACAGTTTGTACAACAGGAATCTGCCGTGGTCCTTCAGCCAGCATACCCACCCAGCCTCTCCTATTGCACCTTGCCCCCCATGTACCCAGGAAGCAGCACATGCTCCAGTTTACAGCTGCCACCTATCGCCTTGCACCCGTGGAGTTCCTATAATACCTGCCCACCCATGCAGAGCCCCCAAGGCACTCTCCCATCAAAGCCCCACCTGGTGGTGGAGAAGCCCCTTGTGTCCCCACCACCAGCTGACCTCCAAAGCCACATGGGCACTGAGGTGATGGTAGAGACCACAGACAACTTCCAAGAAGTCCTCTCCCTGACAGAAAGCCCAGTCCCCCAGCGGACAGAAAAATTTGGAAAGAAGAACCGAAAGCGCCTGGATAGCCGAGCAGAGGAAGGAAATGTTCAGGCTATTACTGAAGGCAAAGTAAAGAAAGAGGCTAGGACTTTGAGTGACTTTAATTCTCTCATCTCCAGTCCCCGCCTGGGAAGAGATAAAAAGAAAGTAAAAAGTCAGAAAGACCAACTGAAGTCAAAGAAGTTGAACAAAACAAATGAATTCCAGGACAGCTCAGAGAGTGAGCCTGAACTCTTCATTAGTGGGGATGAGCTGATGAACCAGAACCAGGGCAGCAAGAAGGGGTGGAAGACCAAGAGAAGCCTGCGGACAGCCAGTGAGCTGGAGGAGTTCAAGTGCCGCAAAGCCAGCGAAAAGGAGGATGGGCGGCTGGGAAGCCAGGGATTTGTGTATGTCATGGCCAATAAGCAGCCTCTGTGGAACGAGGCCACACAGGTGTACCAACTGGATTTTGGAGGGCGGGTAACCCAAGAATCAACCAAGAACTTCCAGATCGAGTTGGAAGGGCGGCAGGTAAGGAACTTGTAGCACTGTAGCCACTGGATAAAGGATATCAATGCTTTTGACTCCCTTGGGAGTATGTGTTAAAAGGGCAAGCCAGAAAAGAAAGCAGAAAATATCTCCTAGGTGAAGCCAGTTGGGTTTATAATACACCCACTGTAGTCTCTTACATATTTATTCCATATACAACATATGTAAGATGGGCTGGGGAGATAGCTCAGTAGAATGCACAAGGGCCTGAGTTCAATCCCTAGTTCCACAAAAAAAAAAAAAAAAAAAAGATATACAAGATAGATAGATAGACAGACAGACAGACAGACAGACAGACAGACAGATGACTTACAAAGAAAACTTAATCCACCCCTCATGGCATGTGTTCTCTCAGAGGCTGGAGCTTTCCAGCCTTTAGCTCTTTTTTTTTTTCAGGTTCAAAAAAGACTTTATCTGATAGGCAGGCAACGTATTTATACTCCTCCTTACTGATATTTCCATTGGAGGCATCGTATATTACCTTCTTCCTAAGGAACTATCTCATTAGTTGTGCTGTCTGCTTCCGTCAGGGGCCAGCATGTCTATTTGCCACTTTTCCAACCTTGTTTTCTTTTTGTGTCTCTTCTACCTCCTCCAGTCATGTGATTCTATCTGAAAGAACTGACCCCTGCTTAGCTGTGTACTGCTTTCTGTCTGAGTTAGTTTCCCCCTCCATCCCTACACATAGAAACCCATGGACCTGCTCTCCCTGATTTCCCCAATGAAAGTAGGCTTCATTGGTGATTTTGTTAGGCTGATAAGTGGTTAGTATGACTGTTTTTCCTAGATGTACTAATTTCTTAGTTTTTGTTATTTACTTGTTGCTTTGTTCTACATGCTTATTACTTATGACTTACTACTAAGTCATTCCCCCAGCTCCATAACAGAAGGTAAGTTTTCTCTGGATACAGGTGTACACAGTGGGTGAGTTGTCAGTTGTCCTTTATCAAGTACCTTCTATGTACCTGACAGTCTTCTGAGCCAACAGTGATCAAAACTGTTCCATGGCTCATTTTGGCTTGTTGCTTCTGTTGGTGAATATTTTTTTAAAAAATATAGCACTTCTCACTCACTTTATGTTGTCTAGAGCTACTTTGACCTGCTATTAACAGGCTTGAGTGGGTATGGCAAAGACTGTATGACCTACAAAGCCTAACAGGATGAATAAAGTACAAATATTTTATTGTAACATTTAAAATATTTATTTTTATTATTTTGTAGAAAACTTACCAACCCTTGCTCTAAGTGAAAAATTATAGCAGTGAATAAAACAAGGTTGTCATTGCCATGATGGGGCTTAAAAAGTGAGAGAAAGACCACAAATGAATCAGTATATATCCTACAGCATAATGTTGTAACCTCATATCCTGTGGCTACAGAAAATAGTGAGATCACAAGTGAGGCAGGGTGAGAAGGATAACCCTGGTGGGGAGGTGATTATGTTGTCTGGGTAAGGCACTGGAGGGGCCCTCTCTGAGGCAAAAAAATTATAGTTTCACTTGATACTTCTCTGAAGCTTTTTAGCCTATGTATTCTCCTCCTCTTCTCTCTTTGATCTTTATGAAGAACCCAATTTGTTGCCCGGTAGAGTTCCTTACATTCTGTTTATTACTTCCCTTTTCATTATGTTACAGGTTCCTCTGTCATTTCCTTCCAAGTTGTTAGATTAAAAGCTTGATCATATTAAGTCTTTGTTAGCAAAACCATCTCACAGTTGTACTGTCCGCTTCCAGCAAGAACTGGCAGGTCTGGTGACCTATTTTCCACCTTGTTTTCCTCTTATGCTTTGTTCCTCACCTCCCACCACCACCACCAGGTGATGCAGTTTGGACGGATTGACGACAATGCGTACATTCTAGACTTCCAGTACCCCTTCTCAGCTGTGCAGGCCTTCGCAGTTGCCCTGGCCAATGTGACTCAGCGCCTCAAATGAAGAGACTGGTGTGAGAGGAGATGCCAAGGAGCCTTTCAAGAAGAATCCATGTGGCCAGATGCCCAGGAAGACTAGAGACAACATTACAACTGGATGAGCCCATGAGGCCAGGAAGAGGCGCACTGACCATTAGGCGTGGTTGTTTATTTGATTATTCTTATGGTCTGTCTTTCTTTTCTTCTTTCAGCAGAATGGCATTTAGAAGCCAAGGTTGTCTAGTGCCTGTTGTTCTTTCAGGAAATGTATCTTGGCTATGGAATGTTCTACTGAGTTTGCTTCTCAGCAACCAGGACAAGGGCCTTTGGAGAGAAGACAGACTGCCTTCTAGCCTGCTGTTCTTTTAGAAGGAGTATGCATTAGTGTTCGTTCTCCACAACATCTTGTCTATGTTCACTAGTACACAACAAAAACAACCAAAGCCCAAAGATTCAGGTTGTCTTGAGGAGGGAAGCATTTAATTCTCATGCTTTATGCTACCTCCCAAAGGTGATTTGATAAATGAAGGGCCATTGGACAAATGCACTGTTTGACTAATGAGAGTAGGCTCTGCATAGGGGTGCTGTCATCAGGATAAGTATGACATCATCAGTGGTGTCTGGGAAGAGCTGATGAGCAAGGAGGTTTAGACAGGCACTGCAAATACCTGGGTGATTCAGTGGGATGATTTATGTAAGGTTCACACTCTTCCTAAGATGTTTATGTTGGATAACTCTACTGGTTTCATCAATGTGTCTCACAGGATCAGTGATGATTGTTCAGTAAGATCAACTTACTGAAGGAAAAGATAAGACATAATAATGGAAAGATGTCAGGTCTCAGGATTTCCTCAGTATGGTAGTCAGTCACTAGATACCCCACTTGCTGGAAACAGCGTCTATTCTCTTTATCTCATTTATTGTGTAATATGGAGTACATTATTATAAATGTGATCTCTCCCATTGGGAATCATTGTTTTATCCTTTCTCAAAGTGTGGATCTGACTTGTATTAAGACCACTCCTTTCTTTCTGTTGGTTACACTTAAATTCAAATGACTAGAAATACTTTCCATCAAGAAATATAATCCACCAAATTTTTAAACTTACCAGGTATTAAAATATAGGTGTATGGTCAAATCTTTGATTGAAGTTTCATAGTTTTAAGAAGAAGAAAAAAACTTTATTAACTGTACAGTGTTCACTGAGGAAATAAGCCACTGGGAAAACATTGTTAAAATTATTAAACTTAGGGCATTTCGTTAAGTTTTGTCTTGTGCTTTTAACTTCCTATATTTGGTTTTAAAAATTAGGGAAGAAAGTGACCTATTCATTTCTAAAGCAAAATGACACCATTCTCCATTCTTTCCAAATCTTTGGGAAAAATACAGCCTGCCTTCTAGCCTGATGTCATAGGTATACTGACAAGTCTTTTTAAATATGGTACAGCCCATATCCCATCTAATACTGGAGTTTTCCAAAATACTGGACCCAGCTATTCAGTGAATGTGGCAGTTAGGTAGAGTATTGGTTTGATTGGCTTTGGCATCCCCAGAAAATGTGCTTTGATGAAGCATATTTTTAGGTGTGTCCAGATAGGTCATAAAGGCATAGCCTTGGGGTCTGTATGTAGTCCCTTGCCTCTTTCTCTCTGGCACTTTTTTCCTTGCTCCTTCTGGGAACTAAACAGCTTTGCTCTGCCACACCCTTCTGCTATGGAGTCTCTGTCTTGGGAGCTAGCCCATCATGTATTAAAACTGTGAGCAGATTAAACCTCTCCTTTAAGTTTTGAATGTTGGGTATTGTGTGTCAGTGATGAGAAAGCTGATTATTACAGTGAATAAATTCTTTCACAAATTAGCAATGTATTCAAAATTATCTAATTCATTCTTATATGAGTTTCTGTAGCTTGATATGATGTCTCAGTGCTTATTAGTTGTGCAATAAGTTACAACCTGTTTCAGAAATAATTTAAATGTGATTTCTCTGTTTTTTTGTCCAAGAGATTATATTTATCTTGCTTTTCATAATACTCTTAGGAATTATTTTGTTACTATGTATTGGTGAGTTATGCCCATTTTATTATTTATTTAGAAAAATAGTACCTTTGTACTACTTTGTAATGACTTATTTGGTAGCAGTATATTTTGCTGGAAGAAATAAACAGGATATGATATGATGTTTTTGCTGGATAATTTGTAACTTTTTATAATTGGGAAAATCCTATAAATCTTTTAAAAGTAATTCTTTTTAATTTTGTGGAATTGATTATATGCAATAGAGAATATTTCTTTGAGATAGCTTATCCTAAGATATTTACCTTACTTTGAAAAATGTTTTTAATAAAAATATAGGGTAATAGGAAATGAGAAAAGAAGAGCTGTTAGATAAGAGTAGCAAAGGAACTATTAAGAAATAAGCTTCATTTTCTTAGTTCTGATTAGTTTTGAGCTATAAAGACCACCAAAGAGTACATTTTAGAACTTCTCTTTATAATAACAAATATAGGGAGAATCTAATCCCAAAAGACTTTACTCAAAGGCAGATCTGTCCCTGCAGTGGCTTCCAGCCCTCTCCACCCATCCCAGGTTGAGGAAGAATGAGTCATACCTGCCCGCCAGGCAGAAACTGTGGCTGCAACAGATGTGATATGGTGTTTTCCAAGTGAAGGTAGTAGTTGTACCTGGTTTAAAAATTCCATCCATTCAATTTCCGTTGATTAAATACTACTAAAGTTAAGACTTTAAGTAGCAGAATTCTCAGTACATGATGTTTATTAAAACCGATTTGTGTCAGGATACCTCATTGACCTGCTAAAAAATTTTTTTTTCAATTCTTTTATTGTTTAAATTTAACAATGGTTATATTACATATTTTCATCATCAGATCAGTTTAGATTAATACATATAGGTATATAAGATTGATCAAACAACTAAACATTAACCTTTCTAAATCCACATTACTTTTTTTTTTCTTTTCCCCCTTTTTTTCTTTGAAAGTTGACATATTGCATGTTGTCCTCACAATCATTCTATAGAGTGCAGTGTGTGGGCATGACCCACCTCCCTATTAATGTTGCATAGA
>PVJA010023524.1:0-32920 GCA_004027025.1 Myocastor coypus | reverse complement strand
AAAAAAAAAAAAAAAAAAAAAAAAAAAAAAAAAAAAAAGAACAAAGCAGGAAACACTGCACTGATTGATTTTGAGACACATGACAGAACCACAGCAGTGACAGGAAAAGTATCTACTACTAGAAAAGCAAACAAACAGACCAACACCATAGAATGGAGACCCTAAGAAATAAACTCAAGAATGAAGCCGACCAATTCCCCACAGAAGTACTAAATAGCATACACTGGAGGAAGAACAGGTTTATGATAAATGGAGCTGGGAAAATGGATATGTAAAAGAAGAAGATTGAAACTCGTCCTGGTCTCTTATCCTGTACACAAAACAACACAAAATGAATCAAGCACCTCAATGTGCAACCTCTAACCACAAAGCCACTGCATGAAAACAGAAAATGTCTCTGCATAGTGACACAAGCACCCCTACTTTGGGTGTGACCTCACGGCCACAGGAGAAATAACTGGCCAATGGGAGTGTATGGAACTCAAAGCCTTCGTTGTCTCGCGAAGGAAGCAACTGCCAGACAGAAGAGACGACTTGCACAATGGACAGAAATACTTGTCAACGTTCTGCCTGGTGAGGATTAATATTCAGAGTATGTAATGAGAGCAAAGCTTTATTTATTTGTTTGGTACAGTGTCTATAGAGTGTACAGAGTCTCACTACATAGATGGGACTCATAGTGATCCTCTTATTTACAGCCTCCCAGTGCTGGGATTACAGGGGTGTGCCACCATGCCCAGTCTTGATGGCCATCTCAGTGCTCCCTAGTGGTGATGGCCGCATGGTAGGCCTGGGGATCGAATTCCCTGCTTCGCTGTATCTGCTTAAGCAGGTACTGTAATCCCTTGAGCTATTTGACTTGTATGAAATAAAAACATGTAACCACACGAACAAGTTATCCAATTAATAGTGCCAGAGGCTGGGAGATAGCTCACTGGTATAAGTGCTCTCTGTGGTCCTGAGTTCAATCCCCAGTACCACATGTGCACGTGCATAAACACACACACACACACACACACACACACACACACACACACCCCGAACCACTAATAGCACCAAATGAACAATTGCATTTTTTTTTCTTTTCAGAAGTTTGTATTTGCTTCAAAACAAGAAAGATAAGCGACTAACAAATCTATGATTAAAGTGCTCAGTATTCTTAACCATAGGGAAAATTCAGTCAAAATTACAATGGGATACTCAACTAACTAGCTAACTAACTAACTAACTAGTTAACACAATGACAACAACAACCCTAACCAAGCATAGCGCTACCTCACGATGCAGCTAGCCCACCTCTGGCTATGCGGTGAGCTCCCTACTTAAAGAACCCTCGAGCTGCACACACTCCCAGACATGAAAGATCTCGCGTGACATCCACAGATGTGAGGACATTCAGCGGCGTGGCTCGTGTGTCTCCTGGTCATTAGCCCAGCTGGGCCGCTGCGCGTTTCCCATTGAGTGTGACGGTGGATAGCGGGACAGCGCTCTGTCAGAGTCCAGGATGTCTGCAAGCAGGAAGAGAAGCGGGGGCGATGCAGAGGGGTCTTCTAGGCAGCAATCGGCAATATGCATTGTGTACTTGTGCTGAAGGTGCGTGAGACTCGCACCGTCAGACTGAACCTGACTTAAACACATTGTCCTGGAACGCAACCGTGAGCAAAGAGGAGGCTCACTGTGCTTTACCTTCAAAGAGAGAAGAATTAACAAATCCCAGTGATATTTATGGGCCCACACTTCTCGAGATACTCACCGACAGTTGCTGACCAGTGCTGGCAGATGTAAATAAATGATTGAACAGATAAAGACGCTGGGATGCGTTTCTTCAGCAGAAATATTATTTAGCCATAAAGAATTCCTGCCCTTTTGCAAGAAAATGTATGGAAAGTATAAGATAGCATGTTAAATTTGAAAAGGCCAAAGAAAGAAAGACAAATATTGCACGTTCTTTTATCTTTCCCACTTTAGCCTATAGTATCTTTCCATAGCATTTTAAATAATCCTCCAGCCCATCATCAATCTCATTTCCACATGCTATAATTTGCTTCCTTGGACTATTAACTAGTTCCAAATTATTAATTTTCTCCAAGTGTACAGACAAACAGAAATAAGACCTTTTTTTCTTTTTCAAATGCAGTTTTCTGCCAGCAATCAGTGTATCATCAGGTTGCTGTATTTCCGAACTTTATCTCAACAGAAAGCATATCTTTGGCTCAAGTTTAATAAAATAAAAAGAAAAAAATTAGTATTACTGCTTTTTAAAATCCATTTATTCACTCAACAAATGTAGGGAGAAGGACCACGGAGTGTTGGAGACTATTCCGTGTGCTTCGTGTGTCTCCATAAACAAAACAAATAAAAGTCCCATGGAGACAACACCTGCTTGGATTTCTTTAAGTCTTCATGTCCTTCTGAGAAAACCAAGAGGGCACTACCCCGATTTCTCTTCTTTTTCTTGTTTTTTTTTTCCTTTTATTTAAGCTTACTGGCACCACTTAGGGCTACAGAAGGACCACATTATTGTAGGGAATTTGTATCTGTACATGATGTAGTTTGATTCCTCCTCTTTTTTTTTTTTTTTTTTTTTTTGCCCCATTCTGATCCCTTCTTTGCAAATCTCCTTTCACTGCTGCACAAAGCTCAGTTTTCATTTTATCCTCCTTTTTAAAATTTTTAATTCATTTTAATGAGAAAAACATCAGTGAAGCAGTTCCAAAAAAGCATAGTATGACAGTTGCAATAATTAGTACACTGCATGTTGTTATTTATATATGCATAGCTGTACATAAATTAGTGGTGAAGAAAGTTTCGAAAAAGTTGGATAGAAAAAGGGGAATGGGTTTGATTGATGCATGTGTAATCATCTATTCATATATCACACTTGAATCCAAATAATACATGCCTTAATGCATTGTTTAAAATTCCCGTTAAAAGCAAATTTTCCTTAGAAACAATAATCCTCCATACAGCCTCTGATGGTATAGATCAATAATATCTCTGGACAAGGTTCACCTGGCTCCGTGCGATACCTGCGCAGCTCAGTGAGCAATGGCACACTCCATTAACTCAGCGGACTGGCCGGCTGGAAGCAATCCAAGCCACTGAGGAGCAGGATGAGCGGAAGCAGAGAGAGAGGGCACATTAGCATCTTGAAATGACTCCTAAATCACTTTACATCTCTTAGATCCACCGCACGTTTTCTTCACCTGAGCCTGTCAGCTAAATATCAGTACAAGAATTGCTTAAGATCCCCTCCAACATACACGATTTCATGGCACTTCACAGAGTACCCATCATGCGCTTGGTTAATTCCATTTCATCTAGGCCAAGGCTGCAGTTTTGAGGCACTGAGTGTCATACAGCATTATCTGAGCAGATACACCCACAAGTACGTTAAGAGCAATTAACATTTCCACACGTTTGTATTCCACTTCCAGTGTGTTGCTAGTAAATTATGAGAAGAAAATTAAATCCACTCTCCAGAAGATATATGGTCTTACTGAGAAGGCATCATACTAAAATCTCATTTTTTTCCTTCAAAGGGCAAATATGTGATAGATTGGGGGAAAAAAGACGGATTCTTTAAAGGAATGTTGTCAAATATTTATTTCAAGTGTTCTTTTTATTGTACACAGTAAAAGTGGTGCTACTACTTCAAAAGAAGCCATATTACGCTGTTCAAATGACTCTCTTAATCAATACTTTCATGTAGCAGTTGTGATGTGATACAATTTAGATTAGAACATCAGTATCTCAGAGGTGTTATAATAGAGGCAAATGAAATCAAATGTATAAATAGATGCCAGTGGTCAATTTAAATACTTTATTTAAACGTTTAATAAGTTAGCCTATTAAGATAAACTATTTTCCAATCGTATTTTGATTTCAGCTGATTGTAGGCACCATCCCGATAGCCTTGAATGAAGAGTCCCAGGGACACAGAATAGCTCACTACTTTTTCTACAGAGACAAATAAATAGAGATTTAGTGGGCTAGAGAGATATTTCAGCAGTCTAAGCACCTACCTGGCAAGTGCAAGGACCCCAGTTCTATCCCTGGTACCTCATGCCATGTAGGCCCTGCGCTGAGCCAGCCACTGAAACTGGGCATGATGACACATGTCTGTAATCTCAGTGCCAGGGAGGCTGAAAGCAGGAGAATCTCTGCAAGTCTGATCTGTGGAGTGAGACCCTGTGCCAAATCAATCCATCCATCAATCCATCCATCGATCCATCCATCCATCTTTAGAAAAGAGTTATAAGTAACCTCAGAAGAACACATAATTATGAAACATACTAAAATTGGGAATTGATGAATTTCTCATTGTTTGCTTTTGGTATTTCACTGAAAAAAAAAACTCATACAGTTTAACAGCAGCTGAATTTCACAACAAGTTCTCTGATTCCTGACTATGAAACACCAAGCTAATGTCTGCTGGTCCAAGGCACCACTGGGCCAGGGAAGAAAAGAGCTGATTGAAAATGTTTTGGCTGTGATCCTTCTGAGTTTTGTTTGCCCTGGCAAGGTGTGTGTTCCTGTGTGCATGGCCATGCATATGTGTGTGTGTGTGACAGAGAAGCACACTCAGAGTGACACAGAGTGAACATTTTACTCACTACATCTCACTTAAGTGATAGCGTAAAAGACTCCTAGTAAGAAATTCTGTATCATTGCATATCATTTATGGAAAATAGCAACTTTGTTAATATTCATTCATTTATGGGTTTTACATAAACAGATCACATAATATAATTTATAGAGAAATAATACATACTATATAAGATATGTTAATATATTAACCTCATGTATCATATACCCTTCAGTCCTGGTTCTCTGAAGATTTCCAAGCCAGTGAAGTATACATAAACGCTTGGTTAGGCTCAATCATGAGAAATTCTTTTCTCTTTTTCTAATTAAGAGTAGCAATTATAAGGCTGGGGAGATAGCTCAGTAGAATAAGCACCTACCTTGCAAATGCAAGGTTCTGAGTTCAACCCATGGTACCACACGCAAAAATGTAGCAATTATTGGATAATCATAGGCACATTAGACTTACAATAGAACCCAATTATGTTCAACAGTGAATCCAAAACGATATCATTATTAATGTCGTTGTCATTAATGCCAATGACATGCTAGCAATACATAGCGTTAATTACTTTATCTTTCTGTATTCCATTTGTTTGTGTATGGGAATCAGGGATATAGTACAGTGGCCTGGCATGTGCAAGGTCCCAAGTTCTATCATTGGTATCAAACAAAAAACCAAAAAATAAAAAAAAAACCCAAAACACATTTATGTGTGTGTTATTATTTTGTGCTGAATGAAAGCTTCCGTTGCTGTGCTTAAAACTCTCTACTGGGTAAACTGGGAGGGGCGAAGAGAGCAGGAAGCAGGCTGCTCTTGCCAAAGCAGAAGACAGAGTCGAAGGTGATAAACGTTCTTAGAGGAGTGGGTCTTGGTAGCAAGATAATCTTCTGTTAATAACCAGGCCTGGACACAGAGAAGAGGAAGGGACTTTAGTCAGAGAGACAGTGCCAATGCTAACCTACAGGACCACATGCGCGGGTACCTCACCCTGTCCATAGTGTGGCATAGTTCAGGGTCAGCAAGAAACCTCTCTTGTCACTATTTCACGGGCACAGCCAGTGTCACGCTTGTAAGGGCCATGAAGAGAAGGTTTCACTAATACAGAGCAGCGGGGTTGACAAAGGCCAAGCTATCTTAAAACTTAGGCAGCAGCTGGAGATATCAGTCTAAGTGCCAACCTGACAAGAGCCAAGCCCTGGGTTCCATCCCCACTGCAAAACAAAAACAAAACTGAATCAAGATGCCTTAGTCAGCAGACAGAACATTTAAGACTATTCGGTTTTCCAAATCTTCACTTTCTTGATGTTAGGATGCTGCTGTTTATGTGGGAACGTGGTCTTCATGTGCCAGGTGCTGAGCTGATTCACCTGGCTACGGCCAGAGATACAGAAAAGCCAATTGACGGCAAGTTTGAGTAACAGGAAACCGTGAAAACGCTCTTTGGCCTTTGCTCCTTCTTTGATTTCTAACTGTAGAGGTTCTTTGGGTCTTGAATGATTACTCTGACAGAACAGCTTACACAGTGGGGTAGGAGTTGCAAGCGAAAACTGCAAACTACACTAATGTTTTTCAGTCAGTGGCTGAATGGACTTTTCTTCCTAAACCGAGAGAGGTAAGAGGGAGCAGCGCCTACGCCAGCTCACGCGGTAGGATCTTGGGTAGGACCAGACCCAAGGCCCAGCAACCACGACGCATCGCAGGGACCCCAAGGGTAGGTGCTGGTCATACACAGGAAGGAAGGCCCGCAGTCTCAACTTGACAAGGCCTGGCCATCTCTGTCAGCGGTCAGCTGTGATCTAGCCTAAGGAATTGTATATTCACCTATTCAGAATCTATACATTTTCGTACTTCTGTTGTAAAATAGACGCTAGAAACATGTTGGTTACAAGGTCACACAACAACACTGAAAGACACACCCGTGTACCTATACGCAATGGCACATTTTCACTGTACATCGCAGAACGTTTTGGGTCATTCACGTGTATCCTAGGACCTTAATAAAAAGAAAATTACCGTAAGTGTCCACTAGGTGGCGAGTGTGCTATGCCGTGGCCAGCTCACCTAGCTAAGGGATCATTACAGGTTGTTTCGTGGCCAAACACATGTCTGAAATAGATTTTAGAAGCCAGATAAGAGTTTCCAATGGCTAGGGAATAGCTTTGCGCATTGTACGCTTCCTCTACACACTAAGCAGAAAGAAAAGGATGCTTAGAGATCCGGGAGTATCTTTACAACGCTTGTCACTGTTACTTAGATTTTCCTGTGAATTCTGGACCACGTACTCTCCTAGCACCACGCAGTTCGGAATGAAGAGTTCCATCTTGGGCTATCGTTTCTTTCCTGTATTTTCCCACTGACTAAGGGCTGCTTTTGCTAGCATTGTGCAAGTCATTATTCCACCTTTATTCTCCTTCCACGTGACAGCACCAGTGATCATTAACTGTGGGCTTGGAAGATTAGGTCAGAGGGTATGAGAAGCCAAAGTTACTGGACAATGAAACCGCTGCTTTAGAAGACCTTTTCATCAGAAAACTTATTTCGGGGGAGGGGAGGAAGGTGAATTTGCATTAATTTGGCAAAACAATGAAAAGTTTAGGGGCTGTGGAGATAACTCCGTGGCACAAGTGCCTGCTTGGCAAGTGCAAGGTCATGCGCTTGAACCATGGTCCTGAAAAAAAAAAGTTTAATAGTAATATTTAAATCTTTCTCAAGTTTGTTTTCTTTCAATTTGGCTCAGTTAACAAGATCCGTTTCCTTCTGAGGTTATCAGGAGCTCTGATCATTCATCCATCCTTTAATTATTTTAGTGTTTTTGATCAGCATAGTTTTGCAAATATTTATCAGGGACAATGCAATGAATGGCCTGATTCATATGCCCATTGAGTGGAGATCTATTCAGTAAGTCTCTCACCTTCTGCCTGTACCATTTATTCCAGTGATTATAGAGAGCATATTCAATTTTCTCTCTTCTCTTTTGAGATATGTAATGCATTAAATCCTTTTGTGCTACTTGATTCCTTTGATTTATTGTTTATGCACTAATAATTGCAAAGGTAAAAGGAGCCTAACAGAGTAATGCTGAAATAGTCTTTCAAATTCCATAATTAACTTGAAAATATATCTTGAATTTAATTCATTGTTTTTCTAAAATTCATCGAAGTTTTGAGGAACCTGATTTCTGCAATACATGATAAAGAGCTCAATTCCTGATGAAAAGCAATTGTTCAACCAACTTAAAAAGAATCAATATCCATAACCTTGGGTACACCAGTTATCAAGTTAAGATTGTATCCACCTGGCTTTTGTGAACAATGAATAGGCCTAAAAGAACATCTTTATGGACTTGATAAGTTCTTCCTAAAATTCTTCCTTTTGAGATCTCTGAGTTGCCTGCCTTTCCATTTTTGGCAATACTTGTCTTCATACCTTAAGTGTCTTGTTGCTGTCAAATTGGAAGGTGGTATGACATTAATATAGTCATAACTCATAAGTTCCCACTTTTCTCCACAGGATTTACTAGGAATAAAGAAATACTTTAGAAGGAATTTTCCAAGATAGCGTTTCAAACAATAATCAGACCAGTCTTTTGCCACAAGCTTTAGCAATGTTCAATCTTTTTTTTTTCTTTCTTTCTTCTAATCATCCAAGATGCAGGTACTGTTGGAGATTCTCCATAATGGCAGGTTTATGCCACTAAAGCCAAAGAGAAAGTCTGATGAGAACCTGGGCATCGCCACTTATTGGCAAAGGCTAAATGCAAATACAGAGCTAAAATCGTGTGTCCAGAAATATTGACTTTGCATAAAATCCTTTATATTGATATAGGGGAAAGAAACTTCCAACCTGCTAGATATCTAGGATAAATTCATGTTCTCTACAACTGAAGAGTGAATTCTGGCAATAGTGGTGGTAAAAAGCAGAATATATGTGTGGAGGGAGAGAAAACTTCTACCCAAGAGAGAGACAGAAGAGGACCCAAGTGGGTCTCCTAGGAATCTGTTTTTTCTAGGGATTTGTATACAGCACAACCATGAGGTGAGTTGGGTCTAAGGTGAAAAACACAGAAACTTGAGGTGAGGCGGGGCAAAACTATGGTCAGCCAATAAGACTACAAGTACCATTGTTTAAGTAAAATTGATTAAATCAGGATAAAATAAGGAATGAAGCAAGTGAGCAGGCAGGAACACAGAACAGGGCTTTTCGTGTAGAGGATTGCCTTCTAGTTCTCTTGTTGACTCTCAACGTGACAGAGACCTATTTAGAATATCAGCCCCTAACGTGTATCCTTAAAGAGACATGTGGATCTATTTTGTCCTCTTTTGCCTTGAAGTCTGGTCCACAGCAGAAGGTGCTTCTCCTCCCTACAGTTGTAATCCATCTCTTCTGCCCTGGCTCCCTCTGAGGGACTAGCCCTCTCTCATTGCCTGTAATAATTCTATCTAACTCAGTTTCCTACAACAATACATACAAACTTCTTCACTTTGACCTGTTAAAAGGCATGTGAAATAACATAGTTATAGCAGGTACATGAAGCTGATAAGGTTAAATGGAATATGGCAAACATTTAATAATTCCAGAATATGTAGAAAGGGGTGAGTCATAGTCTCATTATCAGTTTTAATACTATGATTGAAAATTCAGGGCCCGGCGGGATGGCTCAGTGGTCTAAAGCGCCTGCTTGGGAAAGCTTGGGCGGCTTCAGGGACCACGGTTCGATCCCCGGCACCACATGCTGCGCCAGCCCTGCCTTGGGGCGGGCTGAGCCGGCCATAAAAATAAGTGAATAAACAAACAAGGGTTCTGAAACAAGAATAAAAATAAATAAAATTTAAAAAAAAAAAAAAAGAAAATTCACCAGATCGCCTCTTAAGCTTAATTGCAATTTAGTTTTACCAAATTTTCAAGGGGGCTAAATTGTAAAAGCTATATTTCTTAAGTTGTCCATGCCACCTGAAAAAATTTGTGCTGTTTTCCTTATTCTAAAGGCAAAATCTTGCCTTCAAACCAATTGCCATTAGAAAATCCTTCTGAAGATTATTGGAAGAAACTAAATTTTCCCAGAATCCTTTCCTTACACTTACATAATTAAAATGTTTACTAAATATGCCAGAATTACTATGAAGCATTAAGACTAATTACGTACCTAAAAAAATTCACAGTAGTAGCTGTGTCCACAAATGCAAGTGTTAGAAAATGTGGTTACATTTGTGTCTCTGTGGGAAAGGAGGTCATTATCATATTTGTCACCTGATGCAAAGTGTTCAAATAAAAACAAAATGTTGGCAAATACCTTTATTTGCCAACTAGATTGCTTTCAAACGAAAGTATTGTAAACCCAAGAGCATGGTATAGGGCTTAGTGTATAGTGACTTTTGAAGAATACATGAAACTTTTATTATTGCATAATGAAACAAATCTTTAATGTTTAAATAATATATAATCAAATAATATTAAATACATAATAAAAATACAGGTCTGCTAGTAGAATGCATAATAATGTAGCAAAAACTTCATAATTTTTAAATAATGAGGTAGAGACAAAATACACACCTAGAAATAGTTTAAATAGGCTAAATTGTTTCCCAAAAGCTAAAAAGTGCCTAAACTAAAAGTAATAATTTTTCCTAAGTAAATCATTATTTCAAAAATGATTTTTCGTATGTTGATAATATTGCACTTTACATGCATCACTATTAACAAACATATTGCAAAACATGTAGTTATAATATGTATGAAATTTAATTTGGCTTATTGGGTTATTCAGTTGTTTCTGCAAATTTTATGATTGTCAGAAAGAAATGTTATTTGGGACAAGTGACTAGAATTTAGATTCCAGATAATTTTGATGTGCACATCTGGTCCACTTATATTGACTTTAGTTTTAGAATTGCTTAAACACATGCTTATCTCTCTGTTTCTCATTCATATCAGTACTGCTTTTCATTGATCTCCACGAAGAGCTGTTTGCGCGATAGTACTGTAAACATACAGAAATCTGACACTAGCAAAGCATACACCAAATGAAACCCTAACATCAGTGATGACATTGTTTCCATTTATATAAGTGCCACCCAAGTCACACATGGCTCAGGAGAGTCTGAGTCGACATGGAATTATTTTTAGACAATTCTATTTGACTTGATCACAGTGAAAAGAGAAGGCCAATGTACCATAGAGTGAAGCAGATCTAGGGGTCAAGACAAATGGCTTCTCTTTCTGGTTGCCTACAGGATCTTATGTCTGGGTTTCCAGAAGTGATTATGTTTTCTGTTTCTTAGGTTCAGTAAATCCTATCTAGATACGATGATCACATTTCTGTGTTACTTTTGGTGGTGGTGGTGATGGAGGCAGTGTTTAATTTTGTTTGATTTAGCAATGGCATTTGAATCTAGAACTTCTACACTGAGCTCCACCTGAGGCCTTTGTTCATTGTTATTTGATAAATATGGAGACATGTTAACCCTAAGCTGCCCAGGATGGACAAATTTACTACCCCCAACACCACTTTTCCAGGGTTCTGGTGCTTATAGACATGCATCACGGCACCTGGCCCAAGTTTTCATTTTTTTGCTTTAGCTAATCAGAGTGGTTTTCTCCTTTGTTACAGTGTAAGTGGGTTTCTTACATCGATACGTAAGCATGTCATAGTCTTTAGGAAAATAACATAGTATTAAAAACATACGGTACTCGTAGAAGAACTCCCTTAAAAATACTTTACAAGGATTAAAGTATATCAAATCTCTCATGATATAACCTGGCAATAGTTCTGAGACTAAATTGTCATTCAATAGTAAATTTTTCTAGAACTTGAACTTTTTTCTCATTAAAGTATATAGTTCAGAAATTATACCACTCATGAAAATCAAACTTACCTACAAATATTGTTTTACAACCTTTATGGCATGTTCTACTTATTTTCATAATAAACAGGCATTTACCTGTATGAATCGCATATCAGAATAAAGATTTAAGAAGGTCTGATGCTTAATGTAAATTCCTAAGTGTTTCTGACCATACTGGCACTCGGATTTGTACCCACAATATTGTTATAGACTGAAGATAAAAATCAGGGATTCCATTAAATATTATTTTTGACATTGAATACCAAAGATGAATTTATTTTCCCTTAATAGTTACATGCAATCATTTTTGAATCAAATTGGAGAAAATATTTAAAATAAAAATAGCCACCAAATAGTATTGGTGGGAACAATTTGTAGAGAAGGGGGCATACTATACATAAAAATACATAAAAATTTTTAATATGAAATATTTTTCTGCTATTGATTTTTTTTTCAGTCAGCATAGTTTTAGAAATTTTTGAAGTTGGTTTTATTTTTTAAATTGGGATGAACACTATCATGTTTACTTAACATATCACAAAGACAGATTTGTTTTATATGGCTTTAGGAAAATAGTCTAAACTACATAAATCCAAAACTAGTAAGACTTCTTCACTGTTCGCACGAGTGTAGACTGGTGTAACCACTGTGGAAATTGGTGTGGAGATTTCTCAAAAATCCAGGATGAGAGCTCTGATTCTGCCCAGTTATTTCCCTTGTGGGTATTTTCCTGGAATTAAATCATTATACCGCAGCGATATATGCGCACTCCTACTTAGAGTAGCATGGAGTGTAATAGTTAAATCTTGGAAATTACTCGAATGGCTTTAAGCTGAGGAACAGATAAAAACAGATGTGATATTTTTATATAATCTCATATTACTCAGCTATCAAGCAAGATAAACTTGAGGTTTTTATAGGTAAATAGATGCAAATGGAGGCCATATTCATAGCTGAAGTAAATCAGACCTTCAAGTGCAAACATCCTGTTGTCTGTCTAGTGTAAGAAAGAGTAAAAAGATCTAAAAATGGCAAGAAATTGCTCAAATTGGAAAGAGAGGAAAGAGTAACTGAGCTGGGGAAAAGAGGAGAAGAAAGCATCAGTATGTTTGTTACCTAATATAATTTTACTACTAATATTTATTAGTTTATTAAAAGGAAAAGTTAGTGTTTATATTATTTAACAAATCCGGTATGCTTATATCTTATAATCTGAGCAACTACTTTGATGAAAATAATATGCAAGATAATAGCCATTTTTAAATTTCCTCTCCTCTTCCTTTGGAATTCTGTATCTTTTTATTGCTCTTTATTATACCCTGTAAAATAATAAAACATGAATCCAAGAAGCCCCCCAACATGAAGTCAGAGAAAATTCGTTTTCCCATGTAGAAACTCTAAGTGAGATCACCCAGTCCCATGAAATGTAACGGCTGGTGATGGTGGAAGTAGCGATGACTTGGTGAAGAGACCGAAATAAGAAACAGTGGCCTCTGTGCATTCACCACTAGGAAGACTGATGCCGACCTCACCGAAGCAGAAGGTGAGAGCTGCTATATCAAAATCTAAAGACCTATAAAGTGCAATTGTGTTAGACGGTAAGCTTTGTTAACTGGTCTGAAGGGAATAGGGAAGGGGGAGCCAGTGAGGCCAGGGACACATTTCGCTGACATTTCTCTTAACATATGGGCTCCAGGAGGATCATAGCTTTACAGATTACAGGAAGATTAGAGTAAAAAAAATCTTCATTCTTTATTTCATAGAATCTTAGTCCTGTTTGAGAGGAGGGACTCACAGTATTAGGAAAATATGTGCTTATAAAACAGCCCTTCTCATACTACCTGGAGGCAAAAATTATGCCTTAAAAATAAAAAAAAATAATTCCAGGAAGAATAAAACAAGGAAGAAAAGATATTAATATGAAATAATGAGAATGTGACTTAAACTGTATGAAACTGTCAATTTTTTAGGTTGAAAAGTAGCAAGATTTTTTTTCTTTTTTTTTTTTTTTTTTTGAGACAGGGTCTTGCTATGCAGTTCAGGCTGGCCTTGAGCACACTTTTGTAGCCCAGGCTGGTGTCAAACTCACATCAATTCTCTTGCCTCAGCCTTGCAAGTGCTGGGAATACAGGTGTGTGCCACCATGCCCAGCAAGGTCGTATGTTTTAAGGCATGAAAGAATGACAATTTTTAAAAAGCATGTTTGAGAACTCAAAGAATATATGATTTAAAAATGATGTGTATATTCTAACTTAAAAGCTTTCAAAGAACAAATTTGGATTAAATGATTGCTACTATATTATCACTCAATTACTATTCTAAAGAGATTACCACTGTTAGATACAAATTCTCCCTTCAGAATAGTTGGCAACTATGACTGTATTCTCATGTAACATTATTCTATAGCATACAAAATATATATATTTTTTAAAACAAGTGCAGTACTGCAGGCAGGTAGTTCAGAAACATGTTGTTTGTAGATTTTGAACAAGTGTTTCTTTTTTTTCATAGAGTTTTGGAAAACTCTTTCAGAAGCTTAAGCATTTTAGTGGACTTTTATTACAGAGACACCACATCTGATACAAATGACTGTTGGTGGTTGTTAGTGATGCATTATTAATTCAGTGGATCATACTTTTCAATATTAATCATCCATAGCATGACTGTTCTGACACAGTCTCATTAATCACAGGCCCTAGGCCAGTATGTTAATTTGAAGCCCATGTAAGATCTAGTAAATATTTGTTCTTTAGTAACAACACTGAAACCTGAATCTACAGTACATCTTATCGAAAGACCTTGCTATGTGAGATTAGATGTTTGATAGAATGGGCCCCTAGAAAAGCCCGTTTCTCTACAGAATATGTAACAGCCAGGTGGTCTGACCCAGCTAGATGAGATTATTAATGTGAGCTGGAGAGCAATCTTCTCAGGCCTTTCTTATTTGCATTATCTCCTTATTGTTTTTCTTAACTGTTTCTAAAGTTCAATAAAGTTATTCAAACAACTCCCAAAGAACCCATGTCTTGAACTATGCAATCTAATGAATAGTCTCTAACCCAGGATCTTAATTATGGAGGCATTACTTTTTAATTACAAGAAAAATGTAAAGTAAAAGTTTTCTACCTTCTATCATTGAGTGTTAGCATTGTAAATAAACAACTGACATGCTCCCTAGAAGTTATTGTAGATTATATCCAATAAGCTACTTATTGGAACATAAACTCAAATTACAATCAGTTCCTAATCACGTCATAATTTTTGTTTTTGTTTTTGCTGTACTAGGGATTGAATTCAGGTCCCTGTGCTTTCCAGGCAGGCACTTATCCGACTGAGCTATCTGCCCAGCCTTTCATCATCCTTCATAACTAACTTTCCCTTAGAAATTTGAAGCAGGATATGCAGAATTATTTTTTTTTTCCTTTTGCTCTCATCTTGCACATCGCTCATGTCCTGATCCAAATGCTTATATCACTGATGCCATAGGTAGTGTTCTGTATGTAGAGCTCTGTAGATAGTGCCGCTGTCACCAACTGTGGAAAACTATACTAGCAATCAAGAGTAGGTTAATATTCTATCGTTCCAAGTTGTATTAGCCATAACATAAATAAAAGACGTGACTCTGGTGGAGATTTTAAGTTGATGATTGAGATACTTTTTA
Source organism: Myocastor coypus (assembly GCA_004027025.1). Taxonomy (NCBI): domain Eukaryota; kingdom Metazoa; phylum Chordata; class Mammalia; order Rodentia; family Myocastoridae; genus Myocastor; species Myocastor coypus. The sequence continues at coordinate 17,826 of PVJA010023524.1, read as the reverse complement.
GGTAATATCGTGCCATGTACTACAAGACTTGTATGTGTTGATTTTCTACTTCTGTTGTTGCTTTTATTCATTTGCTTTGGGTATAACTTTTAAAATTATTGAATATTATTCCATTCTGTGTTCGTGTCCCTTCTTTTATTTATGATTCTATCTCTGCATTCCTGGGTCTCATTTTTGTTTTATTTATATCAGTGGCCATTGTTCTTTTCTCTTCCTTTGTTTGGATGCAGATCCAAGAGGAACTGCAAGGCCCTAAGCTTTCTGGACTGCTTATTATTGTGGGACTTTCTCATAGTTACCATTCTCTTTTGAAAATTTATGCACAGAAAATGGTGGTGATTGTCCTGGGCCTACAAAAAACTCATTCGACCCAGCAACCCAGCCCATGGCATGACTGAAACTACATTGGTCCCGCTGGAAACTCGTTTGACCCAGCAACAAAGCCCAGCCTGTGAATGGAACATCATGCATAAGGCAGGCCCAGAGTTGAAACTGCAGCAGAACTCCCTGCAAGAGGGGAAAGACAAGAACCAGCCAGCTGATTCAGAAGCAGAACGTCTTGCAAGAAAGGCACAGCAGGTTCATCTCCAAGGGATTCAGCAGGAAGAAGTGGAGCTCAGCAGCCAGGCACAAGCCACACCCACCTGGAAGAGTTTGAACTTGATAGATCCAGACCTGCTGCTAAGGTAAGAACCTACCAAAGCTCCATACAAAGATCACAAGTCAGGGCTGTAAAAAATGACAAAGAGAAACAGTAAAAAACACTCACAAGCCCTGAGCCCAACCAAAACAAATACAGGAAACAATAACATAGATGAAATTGTAAATCACACACCTGAAATCTCTGAAATAATAGCATCTGAAGTATAGAAACAGCTGCAAAAAGGTATAGGGGAAATCAAGTCAGCAAAAATTTCTTTTATTTTTTTTTTTTTTTGTCTTTTTGAGACAGGGTCTCGCTATGCAGTTCAGTCTGGCCTTGAGCTCACTTTTGTAGCCCAGGCTGGTCTCGAACTTACACCGATCCTCCTGGCTCAGCCTCCCAAGTGCTGGGATTACAGGTGTGAGCCACCACGCCCGGTGTTAGGCAGCAAAAATTTCTAAAGAAAAAAAAAAAAAAAAGAAAGAAATAACACCTATAATAAATGAAGTACTAAGTGCTTGTAAAGAAGACACTGATAAAAATATAGTATAGCAAAATGATGGAATCCTTGAATGAGAAATATAGGAAAGTAATAGAGTGTATGAAGCAGACTTAAAATCTCAATCACAAGCCTTAAAAACTGTTTCAATGAAAGTGAAAATAGTCTTTCAGACTTTAAATACATCATTACAGCTAGTGAAGAGGTAAGGAAAGATCTCTTCAAAACAACTAGGATGTGAGAAAAAAAATTCAACATCTGCAAGTTGGTGCAAAGATGAACAACATAATACTAATATGCGTCCATGAGAAAGAAGAGGTCAAGCCAGGCGTGGTGGCTCACGCCTGTAATCCCATCACTCGGGAGGCTGAGGCAGGAGGATCAGTGTGAGTTCGAGACCAGCCTGGGCTACAAAAATGAGCTCAAGGCCAGCCAGAACTGCATAGGCAGACCCTGTCTCAAAAAGACAAAAAAGACAAAAAAAAAAAAAAAAAAAAAAAAAAAAAAAAAAAAAAAAAAAAAAAAAAAAAAAAAAAAAAAAAAAAAAAAAAAAAAAAAAAAAAAAAAAAAAAAAAAAAAAAAAAAAAAAAAAAAAAAAAAAAAAAAAAAAAAAAAAAAAAAAAAAAAAAAAAAAAAAAAAAAAAAAAGAGGTCGATAAAATGACGCAAAAAGAATATGGGCAGAATAGCAGAAAAGTTGCCATATACGTGGAAATAATTTGACATTCAGGTAACAGAAGCATATAGAATTCCAAATATCAATGCAATTTAAACCACACTCATACATATAATAATCAAGATCCCAGAAATTCAGGACAGGAATAGTATACTGAAAGCCTCTAGAAAAACAAAACAAAACAAAACAAAACAAAAAACCAGATCACATTTAAAGGAAAGCACATCTGAATAATGTCATATTTCTCTTTATAAACCATGAAGGCAAGAAGAGCATGGAACAAAGTACTTCAAGTCTTGCAAGAAAACAAATTCCAGCCCAGAATGATATAGCCTGTAAAACTCTCAAGTTCAATGGAGAAGTGTAGTACTTCCAGGACAAAGAACAACTAAAGAATTTCGTGATGACAAAGCCAACCCTACACAGTTTACTAAAAGATATCCTAGAGAGCGATCAAAATGACTGCAACTCCATGAAGGAGAATGGAAAGAACTCACCAAGTAAGGCAAATAATTAAGCACAGGAGAAAAAGAGTTATACAAAGCAGTCTTTCAACTGTTCTTTTGTATACAGCAACAAAATATTTCCATCAGCATATTCCAGAAATGAGCTTCTCCTGCACCCTATGGATCATCATTCTACCTGGTTCTACAGGGTAGATATCAAGGAAATAGCAATAACTCAGTCCCACAAGTGACACCTGGCCACCATTAAGCATCATGGAGACTGTCCACAACCACGGTATACTAGAACTTTGTATGATATCCTATCCGCAAACTGTTAGATGGTCTGGTCATATATTTTCCTTTCCAGTATATATATTATCTTTTATTCTTAGTAATTCTTTACTACTATAGGAACATTTTCTTAGTTGTTATCTTTGTATATATTAACCTATTCAAACACTATGTGAGTACTCTGAATTGAGTACAGATTCGTTCATATGATATACAACATTCTGGTCTGTAAGTTGGACTCATGATTTGATTTCAATTTTGGAATATTGGTATGAAATATTTAATTTAATTTTAATTATTTAATGTTTAATTCATTTTCACAATATTGTTTAATTTTACCTTTTGTTTAATGATTTATACTGTATCTTTGACTTACAATCAACTGATGAGACATGGTATGATATTTTCTTCTAGTATTAGAAACTTTAAGAAGAAAAAACATATACATGAGAATTAGGACAGATATGCAGCTACTTTTTCTTAGTTCATTGGGAAGAAACGTTTTTGCTAATATTGCTTAGACAAATTATCAGGTCTGCATCTTGTCCTCTGAATAACTACTATGAAAACAACAATATGCATGATATTAATTATTGTTACCATCTTACTAAATTGTTTTCAAAATGTGTCACTGCTATTTCAGCTTTTTTCCTCATTAAAATGTATTTAAAATAAATAAATATATAAATTTAAAAATCACAAAAAGAGGGGCTGGGGAGATAGCTCCGTGGCACAAGTACCTGCCTGTCAAGTGCAAGGTCATGAGTTTGAATCCCAGTCCCGCAAAAAAAAAAAAAAAAAAAAAAATCACAAAAAGAAATGGTGGTGGATATTGCACTCTTTTGCTTTGATTTCAAAGTATTAATTGCCTCAGCAATAAAGAGCCATAATCAAAGCTCTCAGGTCTCTTCATCACATTACAATTCCATTTTTTTTTTCTTTGCCTTTTACTTGACTCATTTTAGGTGTTTGGATCAATTTAGGGGATGGAAACAAATTAATCTTTTGTTATCTTATAGCCATTTTTGTTTTTGGAAAAGTTGCTTTCCAAAGTTTCCATTTTTCCATGTGCACAATACAAAATGTATGTAAAAAGGTAAAATTAGGATTTTGCTAAAATGTACAATTTCTCCTCATCGAATGATATCATTAGATAAGGTAAATAATCAAGATAAAATAAGGAAGCTAGATCCGTCTCATCTATAACTGACAAACAGTTGTAATATACATAATATATCTATATCTATAACTCTCTATCTCTATGTATGATACATATAAATAATGAATATCCACAAATCAAATTTTAAAAAATGGTAAGAAGTGTGACAAGTCACTTCATCAAAAGACCTATAGAAATGTCCAATAAGTAGTGAAAATGTATAATCTATTTCATTAGAGAAATGCATATTGAAATCAAAAGGCCATGTAATACTCAAAGGGATTTGTTATTTGATTTTGTTTAATTAGACATATGGATAGACCACGTGCCGACACACAGGTCGAGAATTGGGAGTTGTCATTCAGTGCTGGTGGGACTTGGGAGGCTTACCTTCTTAGAAAGCTATTGTAAACTGATAAGAACACATGCTACACTTGATCTTAGCTAAAAGGCCAAGAAGCAATAGGAAGCAATTTTACACTTTGTACAAAATCAATTTGTACAAATATAAATGAATTTACATATTAATCCAACAACTCTATCAATAGATGCTTACCAAAAACTAATAAAATTAAAAGTACATGAAATGACTTGAATAAGGCATATTCAAAGCAAATGTACAGATAATTTTACCAAAAAAACTAGTTGTGATTCAAATACCCATAAGGGATAGATAAACAATTTGTAATGAAGATCTACAGGTACATTATACTCAGAAATAGAAGTCTGATGGAATTTCCTAACAGTACAGATGATTTTCAAATTATGTTGAGCAAAGAATCTAAAATAGTTACAGTCATCTGGTGTCTATCATATATAATTCCAGTGCAAGCAAAATGAATAGTAGTTTTGTTGTAGTGTTGTTGTTGTTGTGTGTGTGTGTGTTATGAGTGGGAAAGAGAAAGAAAGGAAACATTCTTAGAAAAGAGATATTTTATGTTGGGCAGAGGATCCATCAACAATTTAATGCAACCTGGGTTTTTTCTTATGTCTCTGCTGATGCTGTAGAAGACTATTTTATCCAGAAAATATTATGAACAAAAAGAATGTTATATTTTGGGTAGGACCTCAAACTATGTTTAGTTTATAACCACAAAGATATATATTTATATAGACATTCATTCACATGTACATGTACGTAAGAACATGCAGAGCAGCCTTTGACTCATCTTAGATCACTTACCTACATGGTATGTTGGTGTCCTAAATAGAACTGGAACTGAATATTTTGTTAAGTGAAAGTTCACGTGAAAACTGAGTGCCCTCAAATAGAGGCACAGTTAAATAACTTATGTCACACTTATGGAAAATATTTTTGCAGCTATTCCTAGGAGAAATAAATCTGTATTAAAAATTCAGAAGCTTTAGGACAATGTAGCATGGGAGACAAGCAATGCTCCTAGTGCACTTGCATGAATATTGACTCAGTGATATTTATTTACTAATTTATTTGTTTATTATAGGCTCTCACTATGCAGCTCAGACTCGTGGGGACTCGCGTGTGTTCAGCCTTCCCAGTGCTGGGATTACAGGTGTCCACCACTAAACCCAGACTCTGGCCTGCTCAGTCCACCCTGGGGGCAAGGATGACACAGCATGTTGTTCTGGGGATTGAACTGTGGTCCTTTCACTTGCCTAAGCTTGCCTAGGCGGGCACTTTAGTCCATGGAGCTATGCTGGCAGCCCCAACTGAGTGATTTTTAAAATCACATGTTACTTCAATGAGTATAGAGCCATGGAACTATCTCCCCAGCCCCAGGAGAAGAAAGTTTTTAACTTTAGGATCCAGGAAATATTTATGATAAACTTAATGGGAAATGGGGAAAGAGACAGATGGCCAAGTGAAGTGGAAAGAAAATTAAGATGCAATTAGAAGTTTCTCTTGCAGGTAAATGCAGATGTACCTGCATATGGGAATAAGTGTGTGTTGCAACTTGTAATATTTTTTGCCTTTGGGTGTGAATATTACTTGTTTGCTTTTAGGTGTGTGTTTTCCAAAGGATAGGGACAGTAGAGATATAAAAATGGAGAAAAATAAGACCAGAAGTTTCCAGAAAAGAGGAATCATGGTGAGTTCTAATCATCTGGAAAAGGTCTAGCTAAAGGAAGCTGCTCAGAGAAGAAAGTACCGACAAAGACAATACTAGCAGGTAATAATGCAAAGAAGCTACAGTCACAGAACACCCAGAGCACCTTTTAGAGAGGAGCCATAGCATTAAGCATAAAGAAATTACTTAGGCATTAAAAAGAGGAACAGCTTCAGAAAAATGGCCTAAAGATTCCCAGAACCACAATGATTTAGAGAAAAACAAAGATAAAGAAATTATGAGGAAGCCGGGCGTGGTGGCACATGCCTGTAATCCCAGCACTTGGGAGGCTGAGGCAGGAGGATCGATGTGAGTTCGAGACCAGCCTGGGCTACAAAATTAGGCTCAAAGCCAGCCTGAATGGCATAGTGAGACCCTGTCTCAAAAAGACAAAAAAAAAAAAAAAAGAAAGAAATTATGATGGGCCAGAGAGATAGCCCAACAGACTAAAATGCCTGCTCAGGCACGCTTAGGCAAGCACATGGACCGTGGTTCCACCTCAGCACCATATGCCATGCCAGCCCTGCCCCCCAGGGTGGGCTGCACCAGCCAAAGCTCTGGTATGTAAGCGCAGGTCTGTAATCCCAGTGCTGGAGAGGCTAAAAAGAGGAGAGTCACTGTGAGTCCCAGTTGGGTAGTGAGACCCTGCTGTGATCAAATACATTAAAAAAAAATAATAAGACATTATGAGAAAGGAAGGAGCTTGTTTTTACAATTCATATAGCAAATCACTTTAGTGAAACAGGGATAGTAGGTTCTAAAAGTAACATGGTGTCTCATAATCATGTCTGACAGACTCTAACCTCGTGCAATGAGCACCCTACTTAGACAATGGTGCCGGATAGTAAAGCCATCTATATCGATTGGAATATTTCAAATATCATACAAATATATTTGAATACAAGTATTTATATGTATATATGTAACTTAACATACACACTATATGTAAACAGCCATTATGTATATTAATGAGTATAAAATAACTTACAACTTGTTGTTTTCCACTTAAATTTAGCTTTAAGTATTTTAGACTATTATATCAAGTAATAGATTACTATAAAGACACAGCTTTTTACTGTCACGTTTATGAGTTCATTTTTTGCAAATTTTTCCCTTGAAATTTTGACACCAGTATTTTTGCCATCACTGCAGCCACATTTTCTGTCACGTGTCACATTAATCAATATCATGATAACTTCCATTTTATCCAACTTCTTTTAATTCTGGTACTTTTGCAAACTGTGTATGATAGCATTTCTGGAAACTTTAATTGCTTAAGCCATCGGCAATCATTTGCAGGAATCATGATTTTATTTCTCAAGAATATTGTTGATATAGATTCTTGATTTGCATCACGTGTGAAGCCACTATGCCTATCAGATTGGCCAACTGCTATAAGAAACAGGTTAAACAATTGGAAAAGAAATGATCTGATCTATTATCTATTTTTCCCTTTTTTCACATAGTGTGACTAAAATAGGGGATTTAACAAAATTTCAGGTAGAAAATGCATGCAAATTTCATTCAAAGAAGACATGAACCTCTCATGATCCTATTTTCTGAAGGTAAGTGAAATAATTAATTTGCCAGACTTAAAGCAAACATCAAGTACCCAGAATGTATATTGAGTTGTCCTAGATAAGATACTCAATTTAGCAAAACTTCTGTGACTTGGCTACCACTCAGCTGAGTCTAGAGTTGTTCAGCACTCTCTATTATCTTCCATATGAATTTTTAGAAGCCAAGCTCAAGCGATAAATTCCATTAAATTGCTTACCCAATTCCCCCCCCCCTTTTTTTTTTTTTTTTTGCGGGACTGGGGTTCGAACTCATGACCTTGCACTTGCCAGGAAAGCACTTGTGCCACGGAGCTATCTCCCCAGCCCCTCCCCTTTCTTTTGTGACTTTGAAGATAGCAATAAAATAGCTGCTATTTTCCCTAAGATATGGTATTCCTTCTGAGTTAGTATCTAGGTTAATGAAATAAACACACTAAGGTGCTCTATTCGGCCTTGTTATAGTTGGGGATCTTCCTTTGCAGTTCAGGCAATCAATTTGAATACTCATGTAGAGCTTGACTTGTTTGAATTCCCAATCTGTCCGAAGTTACATGAACATATGGTCTGTATCCGGTGATTACTTCTTCAACCAACTGTCTAAACTCACACATTGCTTCTGAAGCCAAATCCTGAGATGAGGATTGAAGGACAAGTTCTCATTTGGGAAACAAGGTCAGCAGCAGAGTGGAAATGGAGAGCAGTAAGAGGAGACAGTGATAAAGACGGTAGTGCCGCGTGGATGTCTAGAGGTTTAACTCCCCGCAGGTACGATGAGAATTCATCTCTTCTCAGGGTGATTTGTAAGGTGAGTCTTAAGCATCACTGGTTCAGGACTCTCTGTGCAAAGCAGTGAGGTCATTGATTTGTCATCCTTTCTACCCCTTTATACAAAAATTAGCCATTGATATTATAGGCAGTCAGGTTGAACAGAAATTAATATATGGTGAGAGTGGGGCTGGGCCCTCAATAAACTCAGAATGAAAATCGAGAACAAAATTGTGTATGAAGTGGACATGTGGAACAGACACCCACGTCCTCAGGAAGGCTGGGAAATTGCTAGTGCCCACTTGATATCTATTCAGTCTTGCCCATAGGAAAAAGTCCTGCTCTGAAACTTAGACATCCTCCATCAACAAGGGCTCTTCTGGCTGCTGTCAAGTAACTAGAGAGAGGAAGAGTTAGAGTTTAGGTTTTGTTTTTTCAGTTGAGCAACAATGACATAGGAGAATGCCAGAAAATTGCTCTCTACTGCCACCATTCCCACCTTGGGAAACTTGCACTTTGTAAATAATAGTGGTCTATCACATCCTGACAATGGCAAATTGTGCAATTGATGTAAAACATATAATTTTATTGTAGTTGCTCAGACTATAGATAATAGCATAGTTAGTCAGTGTGAAAACGTTGAACATTAACTACTACCTTCAAAAACAATGATAGAAATGGGTACTATAATCATCTAAAAACAACCACAGTGGAATACCTCTCATCTTATTTTTCTAAATGTGTATCCTTTCTAATGTATGATAAATTAATGTTCTCTTTAAAATAAAACAGCACAAGAAATAATTAAAGCATTAATGTTTAATTATTTGACCAATTTTGCATACCTATATCTGTTCATCTGAACAATGGATTTGATGATGAAAATATGCAATATACCTACCAGTGCTAAATTTTTATTCTTGTTATAAAACTCTGTATCATGTGCCCTGTCATTTGTTATTCTGTCTTTGTCTTTGTTTCTGCTATTGGCTTTTACTCTTTACAATGAAATAAAGTGAAATGAAATGAAATGAAATGAAATGAAATGAAATAAAATAGGGCCATCCAGATAACTCAGCAGACCAAAGCACCTATTTAGGTAGGCACAGTGGCTAGGTTCAATCCCCTGCATGCTGTGCTAACCCCATCCCCAGGTGCACTGACAGAGTCACTGGGTAGGGTGGCTCACACCTGTAATTCCCACACTTGGAAGTCTGAAAACAGGAGGATCACTAAGAGTCCGATTGGTGTAGTAAGATCCTGTAGACCCTGTACTAAAGACATAAAAGAAAATATTATCAAATATATATATATATATATATATATAATTTTATAATCTTTTACTTTTTAGTATAATTATGTTACAAAAGTTACAGTCATTACAACTTTGGTGTCAATTGAATTATTTTCCAGGACGTTGATTTTCCTCCTTGCAAAAACTACTCTTACTGGCCATTCTGACACCAGTCTTGACTAGATGGGCTGGTGGTTTACTTTGGCCAATCTTTGTGGGTAGCACCCATATCTATACACCACTGCCCCAGACTGTACTAGTTATCTCTGTTTCACCTACTACAGAGAAATATTTCTTTATTTGAAAGAAAGTACATTTTTATTACTGGTATGATTGCTTTTGACTTCATGTTTTGCAATGTTAGGCGTATTTGTAGTCTCAACTATTAGGTCCATAAATATCCTTGGTCCTGGAAGATGCAGAATAAAATATGGTCAAATAAGCAAATGCATAATATTTCATGCTGCACTTTCTCTACAATATTGTATATCTTAATGTTCATTTCAGTATTTAACCCATTATTTTTGGAAAAATAAAATAACTTTACCCTAATTATCTAAGCACTCAGTAGAATCTCCATGTTGACTTCTTTTTTATATGATTTAATTATAAGCTTGTATATATTTACAGTAATTAAAAGCCTAAATTGTGATGCTTTACCTTTCCTGGAACACAGCTATATGTTACTTCTGTGAACAGTTATGCATCTTTTCATGCATTTTAACTGTGATTATTATGATCTTGACATCATTAATCTAATCTTTATTCAATATACCAAGGGTTTTTTTTTTTCAAATGTACATAATTTAGAAACATTCACTACTGAAATTACATCAAATTCCAGAACCACTGTTTCTCGAAGCTCAAGGTACAGCAGCTGTTTCTATGAAGTTAATGAAAGTTTTAGAGGGTCTCGATGTGCTCTATTTCATGTCAGCCGGACTGAAGGACCAGAGTTGCACTCATCGATTTAATTTACAGTGTCAGGTGTCTGGAGGCCTCTAACTTTATCTCCTGCCAATCGTATGCCAGTGCTGATTTAATTTTCATTTCTTTGGGGTGATCTATATTACAGACTGCTAAATTTATATTTAGAATAATTAGTAGTTTGTGTTGAACAAACCATTTTCAATCATAAGTTCAGTGATGTTAGAATAAAAGTAAAATATTTTCAGCACTTGTTCGCTTCACCTATGTGAAAATCATAGTTTGGGGGATGTGTGGAAGAAATGTTTTCTACTGTTGTATTTTCTTGTCATCTAAGAGAACTCTGAAGAATGGGAAAAAAACATCTGCATCTCATCACCTTAGTTTGAGGGAACAGTCAAGTGATCAAAGTACAACACTATTTTTGTTAATATTCCTCTCTCCATTAATATGTTACTTTTATTTATATCCATTAATCATGAATATTAATGAAATCAAATTGCAAACTTTCTCAGCCAACTGCAAAATAAGAAATGAAAAGATATTGACTGCAGCCTACTTTACTGACAAAGAAGCTCTGTGGGCTGACTCATTAATGACAAACTGAGGTTTACTTTCCTGATGGGATGAAAACTTCAATTTCAATATGTGATTTTTTTTAAAGAGTGCGTGCCGAAGTACAGAACCAATTTCATTTCTTTATGGCAGCAATAATTAATTGAGATTTTGAAATTTTAAGAATATCAGATCATTTGCTTCATGCCTGTAAAAGAGGTAGACTTGAACATAAACCTGCCCAAAACACAGGCATGGTAGATGCTGAAAATGTCAAGTTTACGCAGAAAGGAGTGAAAGAACACTGGGATAAATAGAGAGCTCTTTCATACTCATAGACTGAAAGACTTGCTGTTCTTAATATATCAATTGTCCCTGGGCTGGGGATGTAGCTCAGGAGCATAACTGTGTACCTGGAAAGCACAACATCCTGAGTTCCAAAATACCAAAGTAAAAAGTAAAGCTAAGCAACCAGAAGTCCTCCCTAGCTTGATCTTAACTTTAATGCAAGTGCCAACCAAATTTTCACTGGGATGTCTTGGGAGAAATACTGCTTTTGTCTTTTCTCACAAGGTAGGGTCACTCACTACCAACTTCGATTTTTGTAAGGCCTCAAAATTTTAAACCCGCCAGCTCTAGCAGATGAAAAGTCTCTCATCTTTGATCTTGACTTCAAATTCAAAAGAGCAATGGATATTCAACAGAGGGATAGACATTTTCATCTGCTTTTCATTGACAAAATTGTAGAGCCTCTCATCTCCTTCCTTCTAGACGACCCATTAGACACTTAGAAGGACTACTATATGGTCATTAGGAAGAAATTGAAGGAAATATAAGGAAAAGAAAAGAACATTGAGTAATTGCAAAGTTAGTGTCAAAGACAAAATTAAATAATCAATAAAGAGTCTTAAAAATATAAATTCAGAAGCTGGGCATGGTGGCACATGCCTTTAATCCCAGAAATTGGCAGACTGAGGCAGGAGGATCAGTGTGAGTTCGAGACCAGCCTGGGCTACAAAAGTGAGTTCAAGGCCAGTGTGAAGTGCATAACGAGACCCTGCCTCAAAAAGACAAAAAAAAAAAAAAAAAAAATTCAGTTTCCTATGCAAAAGGAAATTGTTAAATTGATAAAAGATCTGAATTTCAGGTTATCAAATACGGTGCACAAGCTTTGGTAATATGTTAATTGTTAGTGAACTGAATGCAGAAATACTTTGTATGTGTCGCTTCACCATTTTTAGGGCATTCATAGAAGTCAAAGGCTATAGCCACCTGAGCAAATATTTTGAAGCATTTATAAATAAAAATATATCACATTATTATTTTATTTTATTACTACTAATGTGCTTACATTATTAATGTTATTATGTTATTAGTGTAACCATGGCCTCAGTTGTTGCATTTCTTTCTTTCATTTTACTCATACAAAGATGGAAATATAAAAGGCCTGTGTTTAGGCTTACTGGGTGTATTCTAAGTTATTTTTTTGTGTGTGTTCAGGGTCTCATTACACAGCTCAAACTTGTCGTGTTCCTCCTTTTATCACTCCCCCTAGTGCTAGGATTACAGGTATACACCACCATGCCCAGCCCCCACCACTGGCTCAGTGTGCCCGGGGGTGGGGCCAGCACAGCATTTGGTGCCAGTGATTGAACCCTGGCTCCTGCACTTACCTAAGCAAGTGCTTAGTCGGCTGAGCTATCTCACTGGCCCTTATTCCATGTATTAACTGGAAAATGTTACCTGTTCCAACATTAGAAGGACAGTGAACAAAATAGCAAGCCATAAGACATCCTCACCAATCTTACTCCATTCCATCCTTGGCTTAGGAAGGTGTAATGTTTCCTTACCACTCCGCAGCACACTAACTCTAATTCTCAAAGGTTTTCTAATACCATAATCACATTAGCACTTTTGAGGAAGTCAGAATTCAGCCTAGGTGAAATTCATGGCCCTCCCCAAGGTCTGGAGTTGTGGAAATGGAAGTTCTGAGAATGATGCCCGGTCCTTGCCCTGACCCCACCTGTCCTCCTGTGCATTGCTGTGCTTTCCCCACCTGCTATTCAGATGCGATCCTCTTTCCACCTTGGTGTCTGCTGAGGTACCCAATTATTATCCACATTCTGCCTGTGGAGTTCACACGACCTCCTCTCCTTGTTCCAGACGTAGCACTCAGGTCTGACTGATCTCTCTCCCCTGAGCCCCATGCCCTTGTCTCGGGCACACAGCTGCTTTGCTTGCTGTCTCTTCTCTCTCTGGGGTAATGGATCAAGTACTCTCCATGCATCAGCTAGCATACCCTGCTGTTGGCTTTTCTGCACCTACGGCTTAAGGCAATTTTATTAAAACCGTAGTTATTTTAAATGTTGTCTCGTGTCAGCCTAAGTGAACCATATTAGAATGTGCCTCTTTCAGTGTTTGCATTCGTTACATGTCTGTGTGGTCCACCTATTGGTAAAATAAACAAAATCGCTGTTTGCACAAGATGCCTTCTCTAGCGCTACCTCTTTTATTATGTTTCCTGCCTCATGCATGCTGTTGCCAATTAAAGAAGCCCGCAGACTGATTTCACTGATGTCAGTTTGAGAGACACTGAAGTAAATTTCGAGCTGCTGCAGCTATGGCAGTAGTCCTGGCTGATACTATGAAAACAAAATTATCTTCCTAGAGGGCAGAGTTAAGAACACACTTCCAAAGTTATCACCGAAAGTACACTATGAAACTGAACCACTGTTGCCACATAATCTTTTTCTCACTAGAAATCACCTAAGTATGAAACAATTCTATTTTGTAGATACACAGGAATCTAGGTAGCAATTCTGCATTTGAAATAAAAAATAAGAAGAGAGATATGCTTGGAAGATTTAGACTACCATTAATCCCAAACTAGTACAGTTTTAGTACAAACCAGGAGTTAGTAAATGTTCCTTATTAGAAGAGCTAGTTTTGAGTTTGCAAATTAACAGAACTTATTCTTTGTAGCCTGAATATAATAGGAGGTAGAATAACTGGGTGGGACTATGTTCCAATAAAACTTTATATTTTGAAATAGCCAATGGCCTGCATTTGGCAAATGAGCAGTCACTTGCCCAGTTATAAAGTATGAATGGAAACATCTAACTATTATATTACAGAAATTTCATTCCTCCATCTGAGTACAAATTCTGTGTCAAAAGGTAGGGTACAGTTTGCTGACTGTTTTCTTCCCAGAAGTGTTTTAAAATTAATGTACGTGAGCCAGTGAGATAGCTCAGCAGACTATACACCTGTTTAGGCAAGCTCAGTGACCAGGAGTCGATCTGTGGCATCGCTGGCCACACCGGCCCTGTCCCCAGCACACTGACGAGGCCACTGAGATCACGCATCATGGCACACACCTGTAATCCCAGCATTGGTGAGCCAGAAAACCGGAGGATCATTGTGAGTTTGAGCTGTATAGTGAGACCCTGTACCAAATACATAAAAAAGTAAATAAAAATATTAAGTAAAATAAGATTAATGGAACTTAGACTAACAGGAAGGTTACAGAGACTGTAGCATATTGATCGCTGCTCTTCCTTGAATGCTAATGGTTGTAAACCAGATTTAACTTAATATTTCTGATTTTGCTATATTTTTATTTTCACTAATTTTAATTTTTGATATGCTTTGTATCATTACATAGTTAAAAGGCTGCTTTTGTCCTGTTCTCGGAGGTTCAGTGTTTTGGTTTTCAAATTTAGAATCCTTCGATGTGTTTTCCTTGCCTCTTCTTCCTATGAATTAAAGGCTACATCTCAGTTTCTCTTTTTTCACCGATAGACAATAGTGAGACGCCATCAATGTACCTTAAGATTCTTTGCAAGCAGAGGACAAGCAGTGAGAAATAAGGCAAGCATTCAATGAAGACAGAAAAAGACAATAGACTTGGTTCTTGTACTAATGCTGTGGGCAAAATGAGAATGTAATCTGTGTTTCTATTATTTTTAACTTTTGAGGTGGGTAACAGCGATCGAACTCAAGGACCTTCTGCTAAACAGCCAGCACTTATGCTACTGCGCTACCTCCCTGGCTTGGAATATAATCGGTCTCCCTTTGGGTAATAATAAATGAGGTACATTAAAAAGTATTGAATATCCATTTATTTGAGAAAGCAATATCTGTGTAGTGTGAAGAATGGCTCCATTTTTAGATTAATAAAGTCAATCTACAAGATTTCTAAAATGTTAGAAATCTATTTATAGCTAGATTGCTACATTATTTTGTATAATAAGCCAAGGAGAATATTAAGATATAAATATGAGTATAATCAAAGATTATGCTAGTGGACCACGGCATGCCTTCAATTTTACATACTTTATATTTTAAGTCAACTACTTAGTTTCAGTATATATTTTCATAGGATGTATAGGTTTTTTCTTGTACACGTAGAACCTCAGAAATATATTCCAAATACTCTAATGATTTCACATAATTTATTTATGTAAACTTCTGTGTTTCTGTTCATTTTTTCTTCTTATCCTTCGTTGACGCAGCAATGTTCACTGGAGTGATTATAATCCATTATCATGCCTTAGATATGACTGATGTGCTACATTTGAGACCTGGCATTATTTTAGATAGTTGATCTAAAATGCAAACCAAATGCTGGAAGTTATTTTATTAGATTTTGGATATTCAAAATATAATTTTTAGAGAAAGGCAAAGAGTTTCAAATGGATTTTTTTCTTTAGTAATTTAACTACAGCTATTTTAGATTCTGAATTTCCAGGTGCCAGTGTTATAAATCTGCCTAGAACAAGGTACCCTTTAGAGCCAGGGAGATAGCTCAGCAGCATAAGCACCTAGGAGGTGCAAGTTTTGAGTTCAACCCTTGGAACCAAAAATAAAAATGAAAATAAAAATAAAGGTATGATTTACTAGTTAATGAAGATATTATTATTAAAATTCAGTTCTTAAATGATACTTTTTATCCTTACACTCACTGATATTGTAATAAATTCCTATACAATGTGATAAAAGCAGTTACACATTTTTACAGAAATTTAGAAATATAAGTCTATGCAAAATTGTAGCCAGTCAGTCCTATGGCATTTTTCCTAGGCTCTTACTCTCATTTAATATCTTTTTGTTTTGTTGTTAACATTTATTTCAAAGAGAATATAGCAGTAACTAAAATTGTATTAGAAGCAGAACACATCTTAAAGACCAGAATAACAGGCATTCCAAGCATAGCTGTAGTGTTACACATTGCTATCCTCAGTGTGAAAAACCTTTTGAAGGTTCTTAGGACCATTATCTAATTCATCCTCTATATGTAAGTGCGTAAGTGCGCGGCTCTGCTCCTGCCATGATTTCTATCTTTTCTGTTTATAGTCCTTTCATTGTTTAACCATAAGTCCTTGATTTCCATTCAGCTGTGTTATGCCTGTCCATTTTTATTTCTTCTTTTGAGTTCTTATGCTAAGTTAGTGAGGACTCAGAACATAAGAGAACCTATTCTGTAACATCCTATAACTCAGTGATTTCCCAAATTTTCTGTTCAAGGAGATTATGGGGGCCACAGAGGAATGGTATCAGTGATGTATATTGTGCCTTAGGAGAGTCACTTAGAGAGAAAACATTCTCTCAGACTTTCACAGAAAGCAAATTGGTCAAGCAATGGCCGTGACTCATCCAGATGGCAAAAGTGCTACCAAACACTGTAAATGGTTTCAAAGTAAATCCTGAGGGGATTAGACTGACCTTGGGAGATGCAAAAGTTACATGTTTAATTATACATGTCTTTCTTTAGCTTGCCCTTAACCACTGAGCTAAAAATTTAACCATGAGGCATAAAACATAAAGATAGATTAGCATATTGAGATGTAAAAGGCTTAAATCAGCAGCTTCTGACATTGCCAGTTCTGCCAATAACCCACTGCAATTATGGAATATTGGACTATGTACACACAACCACTTTCTCTTAGTTCAATGAGAAGAATTTTTTTGTATCAACAATGATTACAAAAACGATCATGTCTACATCCTGTGCTCAGTATGACTACTACTAGGACAATGATAGGCATTGTATCCATTATGGGAATATGCTACTAACGCGTTTTGAAACTGTGGCATTGTTATTTCTTATTAAAAGTAATAGAAAACATTGACATTTATTTCTAAATGGATCTCAAATAATTTTAAGTAATGGAAAGCACTGGAAGATTTTTCTTCAGTGTGTGAGAGCAGATATATAACTTTGCAATGTTATGAACCACAAATTAAATATTTAAGGAAAGGTTATCCTGCAGTTTAAATCTTATTATTACTTTCCTTTTACTATGACGAACACATTATTTTAAGGACATTTAAGAAAATGTTGTAGTCAGTTTTGGAAATAACTTTAAAAGGTCTATGAAAATTTTAAGGATTGATTAATTTTGGATTTTAGTTCAAAGAACTAAAATAATAATAAGTTATAGAATTTTATTATTCGAATATTAACCTATCCACAAGCTATATTTAGTTTAATAAACATATTAAACATATTTTTCATTCCTCAAAAGAAAAAGAACTTACATTTCATTAGCTAAATGTGAATAACTGGGAAATTTACCAATATATTAATAACTGTAATACTATTACTACTAATATTAAAAGTTGTAGGGCTGACCCAATAGCTGAGTGGAATTAAAGTGCCTGCAAGCAGGAGCAGGAGCAGGGTCTGTGAAGTTCGATCCCCTGAGCCTGCTAGCCAGCCCCATCCCAAAGGCACGCTGAGATGCAACTGAGACTGAGCTTGATGGTACGTGTCTATAGTCCTAGCGTTTGGGAGGCTGTAAAGCGCTGAATACCTTGTCCCTGTAAATCCTTCCCTGAAATACAAAAAAAAAAAAAAAAAAAAAAAAAAAAAAAAAAAAAAAAAAAAAAAAAAAAAAAAAAAAAAAAAAAAAAAAAAAAAAAAA